>JALIGW010000022.1:6193478-6445978 GCA_023053685.1 Diadophis punctatus similis | reverse complement strand
GTTGTTGTTGTTGTTGTAGTAGTAGTAGTAAGTGTATCGAAGGTAAACTAAAAATGGACCATGAATGGACATTGAAGATCAAACAACTGGAACCATCTGGCCTACTCCTGGTTTAAAAACACCTCTTTCTTTCCAAATTTTACTGATCGGTGAGATGTCTGTTACAAGTGGCCAAGCCTTTTCTTTCTCTCCTTCCAACTATCTTAAAAGACAATTTGGTCAAATGTTTGGACATCCACTTCCAAATGTTTCTAACACTATCCAGTTATCTCTCCTTTCACAATTAGGAGTAGCCTTTTCAGATGTTCTTGATATAAGTATTAAAGGCTAGAAAGATGTCATTGGAATTTTCCCGTACGTAGATTTCTTATGTCAACCATCCCAACAGGAAAAGTGCCAGAAGCAGAATAAGATTCAAAAGCTGTTTACATACCTGATTCGCCAATCCTGCACACTGGGTCTGTTTCATTGCAAACCTGAGAATTAATCTCCAAACTATGACTGTCTCCAAAATTGAAATGGAAGGAGCCCATCAAAAGATTTGCAGGAGCTATGCAACTTCTGGAGAAGGATGGGATTAAAGTATGCTCTATTGAGAAAATATAATGATTAAGGAATGTAATCAATTGAGCATCACATGGCTCTGTCTTACAACCAACACTATCAATGGAATCAGTCAAATGTAACTTCTAAAGCTCCAGTGAGTTTTTGGATGGCTTTTTGACCTTCTGACTGATACCCTACATGCCCACCGCTCCCTCCCCCAGCTGACACTGACCCCTGAAATTAGAATTCTATTAGTTTTTCTCTCGGTTGGTTTTCTTCGGGGTTCTGCATGGTGTGTGAACCCCTTAATAACTAGCAGTAGCAATAGCACTTAGACTTATATACCGCTTCATAGTGCTTTACAGCCCTCTCTAAGCGGTTTACAGAGTTCAGCATATTGCCCCCAACAATCTGGGTCCTCATTTTACCAACCTCAGAAGGATGGAAGGCTGAGTCGACCTTGAGCCTGGTGGAATTCAGTCTGCGAAATTGCAGGCAGATGGCAGTTAGCAGAAGTCTGCTGCAGTACTGCACTCTAACTACTGCGCCACCGTGGCTCACTAAACAAGCGGTTAAGCATGTTGGCTGAATACCAGTTGGTGACTGGTATAGTGCAACATTACTAATTGAATATCTATGGGCACTTCCCAACTTTCAGACTGTACAGGCTCCACTGAAGATAAGGATATGCCCCAGTGAGCATTCTGAAACACCCAAGTGTGTTGCAGCATTAAAGCAACCTTCCCGTTGTTGTGTCAGCTCTACACAATGGAAGAATGGGATGTAAAAGGACTGTATACAGTTCTTACTGTGGCAGTTAGCTCCCCACAGCTGTTAACAATTTAGCCATATAACAACTATGTATTGAATGGAAAGAACAGGAGTGACATTGGCCAGCATCTAATCAGGAATTCGGTTATAGGGAATCCCTGGCAGATGGGATGGGCCATCCAATCACTTTTGAAAGATATCCATAACAGGAGACTCTACCATGACAATATTTTCCATTGTTGAATAGTGTTGGGAGAAATATCCATCTGGTTCAGTTCCAAACTGGGAGAAAGTCCCTGGAGACAAAATGGAAGCTGGAAGCTGCTTGTAAAGAGGGTTTAATGATGAAGCAGAACCATCAGCCGTCCTGGGTTCTGGGCAGCTGACCACATGGAGTTGAGAGTGAGGGGTTTTTATACCTTCTCTTGGGCTTTGAACTTGAGATTCCTGTTCCTGGGCAAGAACGTGTATTCTATTGACTGTTGTCAGACACCCATGGGGTCATGTAGGGGTCATAGCTGGCTCTTTACGTTGTCTGAGAAGTTTGGTTGACGTTTGCTGGGGAGTGATGCAATGTCCTTAGGAGATTGTGCAATGTAGTGAGCTCTGTGTCTTAGTGGTTTAATCCAGGGGTGAAATGCTCCCGGTTCGCTTTTACCTGTCTGTCGTCGGTGAGCCGATCGCGCAAGTAGCGTGGCGCTCCGCCCATCGCCAGGACACCGCCATTTGAGTTCTTTTACTCTCTGCACATGCACAGAATGCTTTGTGCATGTGCAGAGGGTAAAAGAACTCAAATGGCGGTGTCCCGGCAGGTGGGCAGAGCGCTGTGCTACCTGCGCGATCGGCTCACCGACGACAGACAGGTAAAAGCGAACCGGGAGCATTTCAGCCCTGGTTTAATCCTATTTTGTCCTGAAGGATTGTGCCTTCATCCCCTCACCCTGGAGCTGAGGGTCTTTTGTTTTGTAGATAGGCTGACCCGGTCTTTCTCAATGGGCACAAAATATCTGCTGGTGAGAGGGAGCTGGGGCTCTGAGTTTCTGTCTTCTATTTCTCTTTTAGGGGAAATATTATATCTGCCTTTTAAAAATATTCCTCAAAATATTTCATTCTTCTAGGAGGGGGGAGGGTGCTAACTTTCTTCCAACAACAGTTTCTACCATAAGAAAAGGTTTCCTGGTGTCCACCAAATATCTGTTTCCTGGAAATTTAAACCCATGATTTCTCATCCTCTCTTTTGGTATAACTGTAAAATTTCTGCCTCATCTTCTACAAGGCAGTTCTTCGGATATCTGAGAACAGTTATCCCATCTTCCCAATCTTGTGTTGAAGGCCCTTGATAGAGGATCTGAGATTGAGGAAGACATGGATCACCATAAGGGTGAAACAGGGATTTTTGTACACCCAAACACACAGAAGTACCTATAGATGCATAGACATACTTTAGACCAATATTTCTTTAAAATTCTCGGAGCTGAAGTCCATGTGTCTGAAAATCATCACGTTTCAGAAACACTGCTTTATAAGAAACCAAAATATCACGGAGATATTCCATATCATCCAAACCAACATACTAAAAAAGATAAACACAAAAATTAATTCACTTACCTATTGACAAGTTGGCCGCAGACCAAAAACTTAAGCACTTTTCTTCGTTTGTACAGTTTTTTACCGTATCACTGCAGGAAGATTCTGAATCCGTGAAACACTCATCACATTCTAGAGAGAGTGGTAAGGATTTTTTTTAAAAAAGGAAATACATTTGTTTGAGACTCCTTCAGATTTAAGTTGCAATATAAATATACTTGAATACTGAAGTGGACGCTAGCCTTCTTCCAATTTTATTATTCCCATCCTAGCAGAAGATTGGAAAGAAACTCCCTAAATGGCTTATGATGAACCTCTGACCACAAAGAGGAAGAAAGCCATGTTTAGGGTGGAATGAGAAACCCTCCCAAAAAATCAAAATCAAAAACTTACAAAAGACTTGTGGTTTTTTAGTGACACACACATACATACAGAGAGAAATACAGAGAGATATTACACTAGGGGGGAGCAGAAAGATACCCACAGATGAACACACCTGCCTGAATTGCATATAGCTTTCTTTAAAACATGACAAAACAAGCCAAATCAAACCATGTGCTAACCCCGAAGTAGCAGTAAGATAACGACAGTAAGAAAATGACCGTAACTATCTGCCCAGATTCTTTCTGTGTTCAACTTTTAGTTCACATAACAATTGATTTGCATTCTCTTCCATGGGAAATGTTTCTGCCTAACCTAATCTGAATGATTGATTTTATGAAATGCTCCGACGGCCAATTCCGTGCTCTGTACATGTTCAGAGGTCTAACTCAATCCACATTTCAGTATGTTCCAATATCGGTCCCGGATACTTTGCTGCCTGAACTTCCAACCAACCCTGCTGGATCAGGGAATCCCATTCCACCTTCCTTGCTTCCCTCGTCCATCCACCCGAAGGCCGCCTGAAGTTGGTCACCTTAGCGGGCTTGCCTTGGTGGGCCTATTCGGTTGATGCAATCTGAGAGGAAAAAAGAACTACCTAACTCAAAACTTTGTTTGTCTGGTAGAAAACAGCTACAACTGCATCAGAAGAAGTGAAAATTAATTCAAAGAACCCCACATACGTGCTGCATTTGCAGATCTTGCCACAGGGAGGAGGAAAATGGTGAAGATGAAGAGCACAAAGGAAGCCATCGTGATGCCGTTCAGGTCGGTCTGGGTTCTCTGAGATGGAGATCTTCTCCAGGTGAGGTATTTATAGGCAGGGAGCGGTTGGGAGCCCTCTGCCTTTTGTGGGAAAAGAATGGGAGAGTCCAGAATATATTTTTCCTCTTAATAGTATTTACACTGTCCAATCACGTCACAACAAATGATGCCCACTTATGTCTTTATCACCTCTTTGTGCAAACATGAAGTATTACAAGGGCAGATCCATTACAAGTCTGCCCTGTTCAGGGCGGGGTAGAAAAATCCCAGGTAGCTGGGTGTGTGTGTGTGTGTGTGTGTGTGTGTGTGTGTGTGTGTGTGCGTGTGCGTGTGCGTGTGCGTGTGCATATGTGTCTCTTCCTAGTGAGCCACAGGAGACACAACCATGAAGGATAATTTTTTTCAGCAACTCTGAATACCTATGACTGTTTTTCACACTTATGACCCTTGATGCATCCCCATGGTTTGGTGAACAAAATTCAGATGCTTGGCATCTTGGAATTTGACCAAATCACCTTCCCCCCAAAAAATCCTCTGGTCTATCTACTGTGGCTCTAGGACAACTGGCCACAGGACAATTCAATGCTGTATTAATCGTTTCATTTGGGTATTCCTTTTCATTGGGGACCATGTTTTTGTTGAAATTATTGTAACTCTTGGATTTCTGGATTGACTTTTTTTTATTATTTTATTGTTATTGGTCACGGATCCATCGAAATTACAGGTACTCCTTGACATTTTGTTTAGTGACTGTTCGAATTTACAACGGCACTGAAAAAGAAGTGACCTATGACCGTTTTTCACACTTATGACCCTTGACGCATCCCCATGGTCTCGTGAACAAAATTCAGATGCTTGGCAGCTGACTCATATTTATGACGGTTGCAGTGTCCTGGGTCTTGTGATCCGCTTTTGTGACCTTCTGACAAGCAAAGTCAATGGGGAAGTTGGATTCACTTAACAACCAGGTTACTAACTTAATGACTGCAGTGATTCATTTAACAACGGTGGCTGGAAAGATGGTTAAACAGGGCAAAATTCATTTTACGACTGCCTCGCTTAGCAACAGAAACGTTGGGCTCAATTGTGGTGGTAAATCTAGGACAACTTGTAATTGTGTATGTTGAATTGTCCCGCAGCAAGTCATTGCATGGTGAGTTGGCCATGACATGTTGGCAGCCATTGGTGTGATGGCGAGTTGCCTCATTTCTGATCTAGTGTAGCCAGGCTCCATTAGCAGCATTCCCTGATTGGCTGACTGGCTGGTTGGAGCCCCTCCCCTGGAATTGGGACAGGAAGAGGCCCTGGAGGAGATTTCTGGGAAATGTAGTCCTCAGCAAGGGGGAGAGAAATTAAGAGAACTGGGGAGGACAACAGATTTGAACTGTTCAGAAGAAAGGACAGAGAGGGAGTGAGGAGAACGAAGCTGCTATGAGGAAAAGAAGCTGGGCTCCTTTGGAAAGAGAGAGCGATTGCTACCCTAAGGACAGGTGATGGCGATATCTCAGCCTAGAGACTGGATCCCAGCTGCAAGGAGAGGTGGATTCCATAGGCTTCTTCCTGGGTCTGCAGAAGACATGTTTCTGAGGCAACAGATTGGTGAGGGGCCATACTGGCCAAAGAGCAGTCTTTGGGACATTTTTTTTTAGCTTGAGCAATATTGCTCACTGTGAAGTTTAATGTTTCATGTCAGTATTTCTCAACCTTGGCCACTTTAAGATGAACGGACTTCAACTCCCAGCATTCCCCAGCCACCATAAGAAAGACGGGATCTATAGCTGGAATAGTAAAATACTTCACCCGAAAGAGATAACCTCTAGAAAATATGTTTGAGTACAGACTCTCAGCCCTGTTACTCAACTCGATAGGTCTCCCTAGAAATATTTAATTGTCCCAGGTTCCATCTCAAGGAAATTCATTCGGTGGATTTTGTAGCGCAGTAACTTAGCCTTCCGCATTTTTCAACGGAGGGTGTGCCCACAATATATTCAACAGGTCAATGTTCTTTCATACCACACTGTGTTTCCTTATTGCTTTTTATGATCACAAAGGACAGGAAAATTCATGTTACCATCAACTTTTCACTTTATGCCTTTATGTAATCTACCCATCCTAAAATCTGCTGCTCCTGATGGATAGATCTTCTGATTTCTGACATCCTAGAAAGTCCACCGAGCAGACTTGGAAGTTGTTCTTAGTCAAAGCCCTCTAACTAGGTGAACAAACTGACTATAATTGATGCCATTTCAAGATGGATTGCATTAATAAAACTAATTAAAAAGCATCACGCATAAAATGGTTGACAAATATCTTTGTGGCTATATCCATGACATCACCAGCCTTTCAGCTCAGCTCCTGAAAAGCTGGAAGCTGTTTAGACTTTAGGTTTATTTTATTTTGTTTTTTGCCAGGGGGGAAGAGAGAGGGTGGGAGAGAGGGAGAGAAGGAAGGGGAGGGAGGGGGGAGAGAAGGAAGGAAGGAAGGAAGGAAGGAAGGAAGGAAGGAAGGAAGGAAGGAAGGAAGGAAGGAAGGAAGGAAGGAAGGAAGGAAGGAAGGAAGGAAGGAAAATTCACAAGTTACCATCACCTTCTTAACTTTCACCAGCTATACCTTCCATACCTGGCTAAACTTATTTAGGAGGGATGTGTGGAAGAAAGCAGAGATTATTAATTGATTTATTTATTTTTATATCCTGCCTTCATTATTTTTATAAACAACGCAAGGCAGCAAACATACATAATATTCAGTCCTCCTCCTAGTTTTCCCACAACTGTATGAGATGGGTTAGATTGAGCGAGAGGGACTTCCCAAAGTCACCCAGCCAGCTTTCATGCCTAAAATGGGACTAGAACTCATGGTCACCTGGTGATTGGCCCAAAGTCACTAAGCTGGCCGTCATGCCTAAGGTGGGACTGGAACAGAGGTGAGTTCCTCCCGGTTCACACCGGTTCTACAGAACCGGTAACAAACCGCTGGTGACATCACGGAACTGGTTCTGTCAGTGCCAGTCAGTGGACGCCACCATCTTTTTTTTGGGAATTTGGTTTTTTTTTTGGAAAAAAATTTTGGGATATTTTTTCTCATTTTTTTTCTTCTGCACATGCACAGAAGCCAAGTTACCAGCACTGCGCATGCATCAGCATCTTGTTTTCAGCTTTTGGGGGGGGATTTTTGGGACTGCGCATGCGCGCCTGCACTTCACACCTGTGCGGCCATGAGACGCAGATACGTGGTGCGGGAAGAAACAAACTGGCGGCGAGGTATGTTAGAACCCACCCCTGGACTGGAGCTCTCCATCTCCTAGTTTCTAAGATAGAGGATGCTTTAGAGCTGAAGTTTTCCTTGATCTTTTGACTATCCCTTTCTCTTCCAATGCTGCCAATAGTATTTGGACTTTTCCACAGCTTAGCATGAGTTTAAGATTAACATGATTATCATGTACTATATCCAAAAATGACCAGAGTGCTCAGTGCATTTATTCTTTCTGATTACTAGTCAAAAGGCAGAATCTTCAACACTGTAAGCAAATTCAGTTGTTGGAGTTTGTGCATTGGGGTTGATGGTTTAATGTGTGAATCAACAAACTAACATTTAAATAAACCGTGGCTTTCCCTTGGCATGACATGCGGTCTTCTCAGACTTTCCCAAAGAAGAAGGGTAAGAAAGGAAAGGAATGGGAAGTTTTATGGGTAAATAACACCCCTAAGACTGGAGAGCTAATCCCTTATTCCTTTTATTTTAATATTGTGACAAATCAACTGAGAATTACAATTTAGGGAAGGTAGAAAAATGCAGCATTAATTGAAGCTATTTTTCCAGAGAAAGGAAATGTCTGCAAACAGTGGTCTCATACCAACCAAAGGATATTGGTCTATTTCAACAACAATTGCAACATTTCAATCTCAAGTTTCAAGAATAACCATTAAAGCATCACGTTCAGAAGTGGTATTCACTTACCTTCCCTACCAGTTCGCAAATGTAAGCATGAATGCAGCACCTCCATGCATGCACCCGGCATTCCATGCATGCATCCGGCCTTCCGTGCATGAGCCCGGCCACGAAAACGTGCCTAAATAGGCAGGGGTGGACTGCTGGGGGTTCACAGGGGTTTGAAAGAACCGCTAGCTAAGATTCTGTGCAGTTCGGAGAACCCCTAAATCCCACTCCTGGCTGGCCCCACCCACCCCATCCCTCCCCTCCCCTCCCCTCCAAGGAGTCCCCCCACGGCCGGTTTTGGATGCAGATAAGTGCAGGGAGCATGCAGAGGCTTGGGGAGGGTGAAAAATGGGCCTACCGAAAGTTTGGTCCCGTTTCTGGCCGCCAGAAAGCCTCTGGAGCCTGGGGAGGCCATTTTTGCCCTCCGGGAGGCTCGAAAAAAGCCTCCGGAGCCCACGGGCAAAAATGCCCCCCCACCATGGTGCAGGAGGCCGACTAGGCCATGCCCACTATGGACATGCCCACCCAGCAACCAGGCAGAGAACACCTTGGTAAAATTTTTGAAGCCCACCCTTGTAAATAGGACGGCATTACGTCCAGGTGGGTGGGCAGGCCCACCCGCAATCGCCGCTACCGGTTCACCCAAACCGGACAGAACCGGCTGAATACCACCTCTGATCGCATTATATAAATATATCACCCAAATCCTGATAAAGTGTATATGTAGGTTTAGGTATAGATATGCCTAAATTGATTGATGGAAATTCAGTATTTTGAGGTAAATTATTTTTTGATGGATCAATTGCTTTGAAATATGAAATGATATTGTGAATGCCTAGATGTCGTTGCTCTGTTCACCAAATTCATTCTGCTTCAAGCAAAATCTGTGGTCAAATGTCACCAAACTCTTCAAGTTAAATATCCTGGAGTTAAGCAAATTTGGGGGTCTGAAGTTGAATTTAGCCTTTGGGTGGGATTCTTGATCTCATTCAGGAGATGGGGCCTAAAATTTGCACGGGCAGGACATAAACCACATTCATTTTACTTCCACAATAAGGGGACGAAAACTTACATGGATGGCAATTAATAATTCCCATTTAGTCCTTAATTTCTCCTGTTAAAAATATATATAGATAGATAGATGGCAACTTTGAGAAGGACATTAAGAGTGGCAACAGAGAGGCATAAGTTTTTTGCTGCATAAATTTAGTTGTGGGCTCCTTGGTGTTCTGTGAGCTTGGTGGTTTTCTTGTAGATGTCTCAGTACCAAATTAGGCAACATCATCAGTGCTTAAAGGGACGGGGATTGACCCCAACCTGATCCTTCTTAAGGCCGTTGACTTAACTAGGAGAGAATTTTCACAGCAAAGACCCCAAGGATGCATGGAAAGAAGAAGGCCACCTGTGGCCCCAGGTCCTTCTTCTCCAGAGTGAAAGCCAGGCGTCGCAATGATGAAAGAGCTCCGTTGGCTTTAGAACACTGAAGGTTTTTAAAGCTAAACGTGTAACTTCCACGAGGGAACGACTTCCCTTTAAGGTCGCAAACCGATTGGCTGACACAACCTCTTCCAGCAAAAGGGATTGTTACACCTAAGGCAGAAGGAAACAGTGATTTATTTCATGGGCTTGTTCAAAGTATTTCTCCATTTTCCTTTCAGCAAATGCATCAGTGGTGGGTTTCTACTGGTGCGGTCCACTCTATAGCACCGGTATCGGCCGGCTGGTGACGTCACAGTACTGGTGCGGTCGGTTGCCGGTGCCTGGGCGCCGCCATTTTTTTTAAAAAAATTCTTCTGCGCATGCCTAGAATCCTGACAATTAAGTCTTTCCCCGTCCCTTCACTTGAAAATAATAAGAAGCTCGCATCTGACACTTTTCCTTCGCTTTTGCCTAAAGCTTCCCAAAGTGGGCTTTTTCCAAAAGCTTAACCTTTTATACTGTTAATTTTATACAGTTTTATACTGTTATTCTTTAGACGAAAACATTGAGGACTGTTAAAAGATACTGTTCTTTTAACAGTCCTCAATATTTTCGTCTAAGGAATCCATGACTGAAACCAAAAATGCTGTATGAGACTTGCTTGTCTTTTAACTATAGCATTTTCTGCATATAAAGGTTGCTGTGTTGCCATGGTGTAACACAAAATTTGTATGCAAAGCTTTTCATGTAAGGTATAAAATAGCAAAAATAGTAGTAACATCTCTCTGAAATAAGTAATATATGACCGGCAAGCCACGCAAGTCACATGGCTGGCAAGCCACACCCACAAAATAAGCCATACCCACAGAGTGGTAGTAAAAAAATTAGGAACCCACCCCTGAAATGCATGAACGATTTCTAAACTGAGGGCAGGGGCACCGGTGGACGGGGAGCAGAGAAATCCAGTGGTGGCCCCAATCCCAGATGGAAATACCGTTAAGAGGCAGACTTTTGATCAGGTGTTTGCCTGTTACGTTTCTGGTGAATGACAATAACGTTTAAATTAGGCTTGCCTTTTTTGAATTCCTCCCATCGTTGTTTTTTTTATGATTTACACCGAAGTGGTTATTAGTATCTCAATGAAAGATGTTGAGACTCTGGAAAGAGTGCAGAGAAGAGCAACAAAGATAATGAGGGGACTGGAGATTAAAATATATGAAGAACGGTTGCAGGAATTGGGTAGGCCTAGTTTAATGAAAAGAAGGACCAGGGGTGATTTGATAGCAGTGTCCCGATATCTCAGAGGTTGCCACAAAGAAGAGGGAGCTAAGCTATTATCCAAAGCACCTGAGGACAGGATAGGAAGCAAGGGATGGAAGCTAATCAAGGAGAGAAGCAACTTAGAACTAAGGAGAAATTTCCTGACGGTCAGAACAATTAATCAGTGGAAAGCTTGCATTCAGAAATTGTGAGTGCTCCAACAATGGAAGTTTTCAAGAAGAGATTGGACAGCCATTTGTTTGAAATAGTATAGGGTTTCCTATAGTGAGTTTTATTAATTTATTTTTATTTTATTTTTTTATTTGTCAAACATGTACAGGATAGTAGATGTTTGTATAAACATAACATAAGTAAAAAGTTCCGATAAAAGAGGACAGTAGGACAGTGGGACAGGGACGGTAGGCACAGTGGTGTGCTTATGCACGCCCCTTACAGACCTCTTAGAAATGGGGAGAGGTCAACTGTAGACAGTCTAAGGTTAAAGTTTTGGGGGTTTGGGGAAGAAACCACAGAGTCAGGTAGTGCATTCCAGGCATTGATCACTCTGTTCCTGAAGTCGTATTTTCTACAGTCAAGTTTGGAGCGGTTTACATTAAGTTTGAATCTATTATGTGCTCGCGTATTGTTGCGGTTGAAGCTGAAGTAATTATTGACAAGAAGGACTTTTTGATATATGATTTTATGAACTACATTTAGATCAGATCGGAGGTGAAGTAGTTGTAAATTGTCTAATCCCAATATTTCAAGTCTGGTGGAATTATTGCGAGCAGAGGAGTGGAGGACTCTTCTAGTGAAATTTATTTATTTATTTATTTATTTATTTATTTATTTATTTATTTATTTATTTATTTATTTATTTATTAGTGAGATTTATATACCGCCTCACAGTGCAAGCACTCTCTAAGCGGTTTACACCAGTAAGCAATGTATATTTTTATATTGCCCCCAACAATCTAGGTCCACGATATTTCTCTCTCGATTGTATTAATGTCTGATATGCAGTGCAGGTTCCAGACAGGTGAGCTGTATTCCAGAATTGGTCTAACAAATGTTTTGTATGCTCTCGTTAGCAGTGTAATATTGCCAGAGAAGAAGCTACGCAAGATTAGATTAACAACTCTTAGAGCCTTTTTGGCAATGTTGTTACAGTGGGCTCTGGCACTTAGGTGGACTAGAAGACCTCGAAGGTCCCTTCCAACTCTATTATTCTGTTCCTGTGACGTATGTTTTACTCAGATTTGGAGTACAAGTCTACTGCATAATGTTGAATTGGTTCGTTATTATTTTTTACTATCTATATATCTGAATCCCTGAAATTCAAGAGGTGTAAAAAAAAGTCTATCTTTTTAGTGCTGTTGTAACTTTGAATGGTCACTAAATGAATAGTTATAAGTCAAGGACTCCTGTATATTCCAATCAACTGAGGTTTTGTGAATGGTCATGACCTGACGCTAGCTGTTTGGAAATTGGCCCTTTGTCCCTGGCAGGTAGCATGTTCTTAGCATTCCCTAGCTTTTCTTAAAACTGAAGATACTGGCTGGCTTAATATAGCTAACAGCAAAGGGAGTTTAAATGAAAGAGGAACAATAAAGACAGCTTACCAGAGAACATATTGGTTATTTCTCCATTCAATACAGTACAGTTCACTAAATCCCCAACGCAAAGTACTTCTCCATCAGCATCACAGTTATCGTAACCCATTCTGTAACATTTTGGGCAAGATTTCCCATTTTCATATATGCGCATCTTATCGTCTGCAAGTCACAAAATAAGTTCATGTAGGAAAATAATTGATATAAAGCAATTATCAACACAGCTTGTTTTCCCTTTCACTGACTTTTTACCCCTGGGGAATCTGCTAAACAGCAGAATAATTGGATTTCTAAGCATTTTGCCTTTCTGGTGTTCTGATGTCCCTTGAGCTCTGCTGCCTTTCAATTCCAGAAGGAATTCCAGGATGTTCCTGGCATGCTTTGCCCTGACCTAAAGGGGAAATCTTTGGTTCTTCTTCCCATAGGAAATATATATTCTTAAAAAGCCCAATAGCAATAGCACTTAGACTTATATACCACTCCAATCAGTGGTGGGTTCCTACCAGTGCGGTCCACTCTATAGCACCGGTAGCGGCCTCCTGGTGACGTCACAGTACTGGTGCGGTCGGTTACCGGTGCCTGGGCACCATTTTTTTTTAAAAAAATTTTTTTAAATTTTTTTAAAAAAATTCTTCTGTGCATGCCAGAAGCCGAGCTTCCGGCACTGCACATGCACTGCCTTCCTATCCCACAGTGAGTCCAAGCAGGGGAGGATGGCTGAGGGAGTGCATGAGACGCTGAAAGAATGGGCGGCAGGAGCTATCTCCATTCCCCTCCCTTCAGCAGTCCGAGAAGCCACGAACACGCAGTGATGATCCCAGGCATTTTCGCACATTTGAGGCTTCTCGAGCTGCTGAGGGGAGGGGGAACGGGCGGCAGGAGCCTAGGATCATCGAATGGGGAGAAGCATTCAGGCCGGACGGAGCCTCCTAGAAGAACCACTGCCGCGGTCTTGCTGCTCCCGCTGCGGGGGACTGCGTTGTGGGTGGGCAATGCCCCCCCGCTTCTCCGGCCGCTGCCAAGCTCCCAATGCCCACGCCCACCTGGTCACATGGCTGGCAAGCCACACCCACAAAATAAGCCACGCCCACAGAGTGGTAGTAAAAAAAATTAGGAACCCGCTCCTGACTCCAATGTGCTTTACAGCACTCTCTGGGCAGTTTACCATGTCACCATATTGCCCCCAACAATCTGAGTCCTCATTTTATCAACCTCAGAAGGATGGAAGGCTGAGTCAACCTCTAGTCCCTCAGGATCGAACTCCAGGCTAGGGGCAGAGTTAGCCTGCAAGACTGCATTTAACCACTGTGCCCCCAGGGCTCCACAGACACCCTTTCTAGAACTCAAAAGCCATAAAAAGACTTTTTTTAAAAAATTGCAGGATTTGTTATTGTTTTTAATCCCATACAAAGCATATATGGGATAATTTGCTCATGATATTTATTTGACATGAGGTTTTGTTGTTGTTGTAAGTGTATCGAAGGTAAACTAAAAATGGACCATGAATGGACATTGAAGATCAAACAACTGGAACCATCTGGCCTACTCCTGGTTTAAAAACACCTCTTTCTTTCCAAATTTTACTGATCGATGAGATGTCTGTTACAAGTGGCCAAGCCTTTTCTTTCTCTCCTTCCAGCTATCTTAAAAGACAATTTGGTCAAATGTTTGGACATCCACTTCCAAATGTTTCTAACACTATCCAGTTATCTCTCCTTTCACAATTAGGAGTAGCCTTTTCAGATGTTCTTGATATAAGTATTGAAGGCTAGAAAGATGTCATTGGAATTTCCCCGTATGTAGATTTCTTATGTCAACCATCCCAACAGGAAAAGTGCCAGAAGCAGAATAAGATTCAAAAGCTGTTTACATACCTCCAAGGTCAATGCGGCACTGTGGGTCTGTTTCAGACCTGTTGCAAACCTGAGAAGTAAAGTCCAAAATACGTCTATCTCCAAAATTGAAATAGAAGAAACCCGTCAAATCATTTGCAGGACCTACGCAGGTTCTGGCGAAGGATGTGATTGGAATAGGGTCTATTGAAAAAATATAATGATTAAGGAATGTAATCAATTGAGCATCACATAGCTCTGTCTTACAACCAACACTATTAATTGAATCAGTTAAATGTAACTTCTTTTTTTATGATAATCCCTTTAATGCAGTAGGAACAAGAATGGATTTCATCAGAAAAAATCCTCCCTTTCTAACTTCTAAAGCTCCAGTTAGTTTTCGGATGCCTTTGTGGCTTTGTGACAGACATGCCCACCGCCCCCTCCCCCAGCTGACACTGACCCCTGAAAATGAGAATTCTATTAGTTATTCTCTCGGTTGGTTTTCTTTGGGGTTCTACGTGGTGTGTGAACCCCTCAACATGGATAACTAAACAAGCGATTAAGCATGTTGGCTGAAGACAGTTGGTGACTGGTATAGTGCACAGTTACTAATTGAATATCTTTGGGTACTTCCCAACTTCCCAGCATTTTCAGCCTTTAAAAATGCCATTACTGTAATAGCAATAGCACTTACACTTATATACCGCTTCACACTGCTTTTACAGCCCTCTCTAAGTGGTTTACAGAGTCAGCCTATTGCCCCCAACAATTTGAGTCCTCATTTTACTGACCTCGGAAGGATGGAAGGCTGAGTCGACCTTGAGCCTGGTGAGATTTGAACTGCCAAATTGCAGGCAGCTAGAAGTCAGCAGAAGTAGCCTGCACTACTGCACTCTAACTACTGCGCCACTGTGGCTCACTAAACAAGCGGTTAAGCATGTTGGCTGAATACCAGTTGGTGACTGGTATAGTGCAACATTACTAATTGAATATCTATGGGCACTTCCCAACTTTCAGACTGTACAGGCTCCACTGAAGATAAGGATATGCCCCAGTGAGCATTCTGAAACACCCAAGTGTGTTGCAGCATTAAAGCAACCTTCCCGTTGTTGTGTCAGCTCTACACAATGGAAGAATGGGATGTAAAAGGACTGTATACAGTTCTTACTGTAGCAGTTAGCTCCCCACAGCTGTTAACAATTTAGCCCTATAACAACTATGTATTGAATGGAAAGAACAGGAGTGACATTGGCCAGCATCTAATCAGGCATTCGGTTATAGGGAATCCCTGACAGATGGGATGGGCCATCCAATCACTGTTGAAAGATATCTATCACAGGAGACTCTACTAAGACAATCTTTTCCATTGTTGAATAGTGTTGGGAGAAATAGCCATCTGCTTCAGTTCCAAGCTGAGAGAAAGTCCCTGGAGACAAAATGGAGGCTGGAGGCTGCTTGGAAAGAGGGTTTAATGATGAAGCAGAACCACCAGCCGTCCTGGGTTCTTGGCAGCTGACCACATGGAGTTGAGAGTGAGGGGTTTTTATACCTTCTCTTGGGCTTTGAACTTGAGATTCCTGTTCCTGGGCAAGAACGTGTATTCTATTAGTTGTTGTAGGGGACATAGCTAGCTCTGTAGGTTGTCTGAGAAGTTTGGTTGAAGTTTGGACTCTGATGCAATGTCCTTAGGAGATTGTGCAATGTAGTGAGCTCTGTGTCTTAGTGGTTTAATCCTATTATGTCCTGAAGGATTGTGTTTTAATCCCCTCACCCTGGAGCTGAGGGTCTTTTGTTTTGTAGATAGGCTGACCCAGTCTTTCTCAGTGGGCACAAAATATCTGCTGGTGAGAGGGAGCTGGGGCTCTGAGTTTCTGTCTTCTATTTCTCTTTGAGGGGAAATATTATATCTGCCTTTTAAAAATATTCCTCAAAATATTTCATTCTTCTAGAAGGGGGGAGGGTGCTAACTTTCTTCCAACAACAGTTTCTACCATAAGAAAAGCTTTCCTGGTGTCCACCAAATATCTATTTCCTGGAAATTTAAACCCATGATTTCTCATCCTCTCTTTTGGTTTAACTCTAAAATTTCTGCCTCATCTTCTACAAGGCAGTTCTTCGGATATCTGAGAACAGTTATCCCATCTTCCCAATCTTGTGTTGAAGGCCCTTGATAGAGGATCTGAGATTGAGGAAGACATGGATCACCATAAGGGTGAAACAGGGATTTTTGTACACCCAAACACACAGAAGTACCTATAGATGCATAGACATACTTTAGACCAGTGGTTCCCAACCTGTGGTACGTGTACCACTAGTGGTACGCGAGGGCCTTCCAGGTTGTATGCGAACACTTTCGGGGTCATGAACGATTTTTAGTTAGTTATTTTTTTACTTCACAAAAATGTTTACTGCCTAACACAACTGTTGCCACACGCCACCCACCTGGTCCCAGCAGCCCGAGAATCCAGTTGCTGGATGCGCGGGGCCAAAAAAGGAACGGTACAATTATGGAAATAAAGTGATATCTGATCGAATTTAGTTTCTCTCGAACCAGGTGGTATGCGGCGACTGTACGGGACCTCCAAGTGGTACTTGATCACAAAAAGGTTGGGAACCACTGCTTTAGACCAATATTTCTTTAAAATTCTCGGAGCTGAAGTCCACGTGGCTGAAAATCGTCACGTTTCAGAAACACTGTTTTATAAGAAACCAAAATATCATGGAGATAGATATGTCCATATCATCCAAACCAACATACTAAAAAAGATGAACACAAAAATTAATCCACTTACCCGTCGACAAGTTGGCCTTAGACAAAAATTCTAGGCACTTTTCTTCATTTGTACAGTTTTTTACTGTACCAGTGCAGGAAGTTACTGCATCCCTGAAACACTCATCACATTCTAGAGAGAGTGGTAAGGATTAAAAAAAAAGGAAATACATTTGTTTGAGACTCCTTCAGATTTAAGTTGCGATATAAATATACTTGAATACTGAAGTGGACGCTAGCCTTCTTCCAATTTTATTGTTCCCATCCTAGCAGAAGATTGGAAAGAAACTCCCTAAATGGCTTATAATGAACCTCTGACCACAAAGAGGAAGAAAGCCATGTTTGGTGTGGAATGAGAAACCCTCCCAAAAAATCAAAATCAGAAACTTACAAAAGACGTGTGGTTTTTAGTGACACACGCACATACATACAGAGAGAAATACAGAGAGATATTACACCAGGGGGGAGCAGAAAGATACCCACAGATGAACACACCTGCCTGAATTGCATATAGCTTTCTTTAAAACATGACAAAACAAGCCAAATCAAACCATGTGCTAACCCCAAAGTAGCAGTAAGATAACGACAGTAAGAAAATGACCGTAACTATCTGCCCAGATTCTTTCTGTGTTCAACTTTTAGCTCAAATACCATTGATTTGCATTCTCTTCCATGGGAAATGTTTCTGCCTAACCCAATATGAATGATTGATTTTATGAAATGCTCCGAAGGCCAATACCGTGATCTGTACATGTTCAGAGGTCTAACTCAATCCACATTTCCAAAATTGGTCCCGGATACTTTGCTGCCTGAACTTCAAACCAACCCTGCTGGATCAGGGAATCCCATTCCACCTTCCTTGCTTCCCTCATCCATCCACCTGAAGGCCGCCTGAAGTTGGTCACCTTAGCGGGCTTGCCTTGGTGGGCCTATTCGGTTGATGCAATCTGAGAGGAAGAAAGAACTGCCTAACACAAAACATTGGTTGTCCGGTAGAAACCAGCTACAACTGCATCAGAAGAAGTGAAAATTAATTCAAAGAACCCCATGTACCTGCAGATATTGCCACAGGGAGGAAGAAGATGGTGAAGATGAAGAGAACAAAGGAAGCCATCGTGATGCGCCGTTCAGGTCGGTCTGGGTTCTCTGAGATGGAGATCTTCTCGGGTGAGGTATTTATAGGCAGGAAATAGCCAGAGCCCTATGCCTCTTGGCAATAAAGGACAACAGGGTTCAGAATATAATTTGCCTCTTAATAGCAGTTACATTGCTCAAGGACGTCATAACAGTGATAATAGATTGCATTCTTAATACCACTTTGTGCAACTCTGGAATCGGTCCAAACGGGTGGACCTATTACAAGGTTGCCCTGTTCAGGGAGTGGTTGATAAACCCCAGATAGCGCTCTCTCTCTCTCTCTCTCTCTCTCTCTCTCTCTCTCTCTCTCTCTCTCTCTCTCTCTCTCTCTCTCTCTCTCTCTCTCTCTCTCTCTCTCTCTCTCTCTCTCTCTCTCTCTCTCTCTCTCTCTGTGCACCCCTTCCTAAGATTATGAGCCACGGATGATGCAACCCGGAAGGATAATTTCTTCCAGCAACTCTGGTTTTTAGATTTTCTATTACTTTATCATTTATTGAAAATAATGAGAACGGAAGAGTGTGTCAGGGTTCCAAATAGCATCCAAAATTAAATTAGAGTCAAAGTATCCCTCAAAGTACCAATTTATTATTATTTATAATTAGAGACATGTTGGTACATCTAGGTGAAACCCGAATCTGAAGTCCTCCAGGTTTCACCACCCAGTTGAAAGTTCAAGTCCTTGCCTCTACACCCACAAATCCATCACATTGTCCAATTTCCAATTGCCATGCTGGCAGAGTTCACCCATCTCCTTCTGTGCAGGTGCAGAGGTGCAGAGACAAAGGATGACCTTGGCTTTCTAGAAAGAATTTGTTATGGCTACATACTAACAACTTCATACAATCCCCCCTCCCATTCTCCCACAGTAGAAAATGCATAGTAGAATAGTATTAAGTGTGGCAGGCCAAAGATCCCAATAAAATGGCTTCGTCCTGACAGGCGGCCTCCCCTCAGGAAAAGACCACATCCTAAAGGAAAAGAAAGAAAATAACATCGGGGGTTAACACAGCATCATTAACCACCCCTCCCCCCCCAGGGGGACCCTTTGGCTTATCCGGATATTTATCATGAAATTGCTTCACTAATCTGTCAGCTTTTACATTCCAACTCTTTACCCAGGTAGCTTCAGACAAAGGGTATCCCTTCCAATGTACTAAATATTGTAATTGACCTCTATACATTCTAGAGTCTAAAATCTTCTTCGCTTCATTAATTAACAGAGTGCAAAATTATTATGAAACAATTTAGAATTAGTATTTGACAAGCTAACCACAAGATATTTCCTCTTTTTCTCCACCTTGGAGCCCAACTTTTTTGACAATATTTCATAGTCCTCAGAAAACATATTCTTAACAAGAATATGTTTTCCTTTTATTTATTTTTAAAGCCCACTGAAGCTCCAAAGTCAATTAGTTTCTTCACCAAGTAGCCTATATCACTTTGGAGTCTTGCAAAAATATAAGCAAGTTCTCTAATTTGTATAAAGTTCCTTTATTAATATTTATGCTGTCATTTTCTCATTCTGTCTAATATCCCAGTTCAAAACTTCCAGAACTAATATAAACAACAAAGGGGATAAGAGGCTTCCGTGTCTCCTATCCTTTTGAATTTCACATGGTTTAGTTAAATCTCCATTAATAATCATCTTTGCTTGCTGTCAGGTACAAATTGCTGAATGAATTTCTCCCTGAAGTTCATCTCTTCCAAGACTTTGAACATAAAAACCCAATTTAAATTATCAAAGGTTTTCTCTACTTCCAGGGATATTGGAACTACTTGTTTCTCATTATGGTATTATAAGTATTCAGTAATATTCAAAACAGTTCTCACATTGACTCTTAACTTTGTCTTTTTGGCAAAAAAAAAAAATCCAGATTGATCTTCATGGATAGTCTAGACCAGTGTTTCCCAACCTTGGCAACTTGAAGATGTCTGGACTTCAACTCCCAGAATTCCCCAGCCAGCATTCGCTGGCTGGGGAATTCTGGGAGTTGAAGTACAGACATCTTCAAGTTGCCAAGGTTGGGAAACACTGGTCTAGACGACTCTAAGACAGTGGTCCCGAACCTTTATTTGGCCATGCCCCACCTTCTGGTTTATCTAGGAAGGGAAAAGAAGATATGGTTGTTGTTGTTGCTGCTGCTGCTGCTGCTGTTATTGTTGTTGTTGTTGTTGTTGTTGTTGTTGTTGTTGTTGTTGTTGTTTGGAAACCCTGTTTATCTAGACCAGTGTTTCTAAATCTCAGCATCTTTAACTAATGGAATTCATCTCCCCTACTGGCTGGGGAATTCTGATTATTGATACCCATCTGAACTTTGCCAGTATTGCCCTAGACTAGGGGTGTCCAACCTCGGCAACTTTAAGACTTGTGGACTTCAACTCCCAATATTCCCCAGACAGACAGCTGAGAGTCTACATGTCTTAAAGTTTATTTATTTATTTATTTATTTATTATTGGTTCTTCTATGCCGCCCTACTCCCGAGGGACTCAGGGCGGCGTACAGCATTATACAAGAACACTAAATAATAAACAACAGTTAAAAACAGAATTTAAAAATTTAAAAAATTAAAAAATATTCCTCACCAGACATAGCGGGGGAGAGCTCAGGTGGATTAGGCTCTACCCCCTGCCTGCAGGAAGAGCCATGTCTTAACGGCTTTTCGGAAGGCCAGCAGGGTAGGGATGATTCGGGTCTCTGGGGGAAGTTGGTTCCAGAGCACGGGGCCCCCCCACAGAGAAGGCCCTCCCCCTAGGGCCCGCCAGCTGGCATTGTTTGGCTGACGGGACCTGGAGGAGGCCCAAGTTGTCAAGTTTGGACACCCTAGTCCTAGATTATGGCTGGCTCACACTTGTGAATGTTCATATTCTTGCCAGTGAATCTAACATCAACCGCTCTCAGCTGCAATCAACTGCCTGAATGGACCCAGCGAAATCTGGTTGTGGGGCATATCTCAAGAAACGGGGGCATTGTTAAGACTTAGCTTTCGAGTTCATAATTTTTGGATCCATTTGCTACGCCCCTAACCCAGGTGAGAGAGAACTGAATAAATTATCTATTTCCTGATCTTTCAGCCTTTGGACTATCTCCATCCATTTCTCTAAAGAGCATTTCTCAACCACTGAGTAATAATAGTACTTCCACCCAACCTTATGTCAACAGAAAAGCACCCTGAATGAAACTGTGCTGTTCTTTTGACTGTCTCTATCCTGCCTCTACGTAATTTCTTCAGTCCCCACCTATTATCAGTCCTTTGATTTCCCTCCAATGTAAAGCAGGTAAAGGTTCTGCCCACCTTGGGTGGTATTGGAATAAAGAGTAAAAGACTATTTTAACTGTGGAAAATAATAATAATAATAATAATAATAATAATAATAATAATAATAATAATAATAATAATAATAATAATAATAATAATAATAATAATAATAATAATAATAATAATAATAATAATAATAATAATAATAATTTATTTATTTATTTATTTATTTATTTATTTATTTATTTATTTATTTTGTTATTCTTATATGCCGCCCAACTCCCGAAGGACTCAGGGCGGCGTACAACATAAGAGATACAAGAATAAACAAAATTTCAACAATTTAAAAACGGTACAAAATTTAAAAAGGCAGTATAAAAGCAACAACGACATCCATCCATTCAACCACATACATACTTGGGGGGTAAGCTCAAATGGTTAAGCTGTCCCCCCCACCTGCAGGAAGAGCCATGTCTTAACGGCCTTTCGGAAGGCCAGCAGAGTGGGGATGGTTCGGGTCTCTGGGGGGAGTTGGTTCCAGAGCACGGGGCCAGCCACAGAGAAGGCCCTCCCCCTGGGGCCCGCCAGCTGGCATTGCTTGGCCGACGGGACCCGGAGGAGGCCAACTCTGTGGGCCCTAACCGGTCGGAGGGAAGTATGCGGCAGAATGCGGTCCCGGAGATATCCTGGTCCTAAGCCATGAAGGGCTTTAAAGATGGTGATCAACACCTTGAATTGGACCCGGAGACCGATGGGCAACCAATGCAGCTGGCGGAGAATCGGTGTCACGTGGGTGTACCTCGGCACACCCACCACAGCACGCGCAGCCGCATTTTGCACCAAATAATAATAATAATAATAATAATAATAATAATAATAATAATAATAATAATAATAATAATAATAATAATAATAATAATAATAATAATAATAATAATAATAATAATAGAGTTGGAAGGGACCTTGGAGGTCTTCTAGTCCAACCTCCTGCTTAGGCAGGAAACCCTACACCACTTCAGACAAATGGTTATCCAACATCTTCTTAAAAACGTCTAGTGTTGGAGCATTCACAACTTCTGGAGGTAAGCTGTTCCACTGATTAATTGTCCTAACTGTCAGGAAATTTCTCCTTAGTTCTAATTTACTTCTCTCCTTGATTAGTTTCCACCCATTGCTTCTTGTTCTACCCCCAGGTGCCTTGGAGAATAGTTTGACTCCCTCTTCTTTGTGGCAACCCCTGAGATATTGGAACACTGCTATCATATCTCCCCTAGTCCTTCTTTTCATTAAACTAGACATACCCAGTTCCTGCAACCGTTCTTCATATGTTTTAGCCTCCAGTCCCCTAATCATTTTTGTTGCTCTTCTCTGCACTCTTTCTAGAATCTCAACATCCTTTTTGCATCGTGGCGACCAAAACTGAATATCTAAGGAGGCTTCCTACTCATGTCCAGAAGATGAACAGAAGGCCACAGGAGAGGGAAAAAAGAGAGGAAACCTTGAGGATCTATTTGTCCTTGCAAGTGGAGAAGGTCCTATCTTCTAGTCATTCAACTATCAGTAGACTGATACCACCATAAGGAAGACATGGTGCATAGAGGGCATAGTCAAACACCACACCAGAAGTGATAAGCTCTGGATAATACTGTATGTTTGAGTGGAGACTTTCAGTCCTGTTATTTGTTTGTTTGTTTGTTTGTTTGTTTAGTTTAGTTTAGTTTAGTTTAGTTTAGTTTAGTTTAGTTTAGTTTAGTTTAGTTTAGTTTAGTTTAGTTTAGTTTGTCAAACATGTACAAGAAAACAGGTATAAGTATAAACATGGATATGAACACAGGAAATGAGTACAAATAAAAGGGGAACCGTAGGACAGGGACGTTAGGCACGCCGGTGCGCTTATGCACACCCCCTTACAAACCTCTTAGGAATGGGGTGAGGTCCACGGTAGACAGTTTAAGGTTGAAGCTGTGGGGGTTTGAGGAAATAACAATGGAGTCAGGTAGAGCATTCCAGGCATTGACCCCTCTGTTGCTGAAGTCGTATTTTCTGCAATCGAGTTTGGAGCGGTTTACCTTGAGTTTGTATCTATTGTGTGCTCGTGTATTATTGCGGTTGAAGCTGAAGTAGTCATTAACAAGTAGGACGTTGTAGCAGATAATTTTGTGTACTACGCTTAGGTTGGACCGTGGGTGGCATAGTTCTAGGTTGTCCAAGCCCAAAATTTCAAGCCTGGTGGCATAAGGTATTCTATTGCGAGCAGAGGAGTGGAGTACTCTTCTCGTGAAATACCTCTGGACTCGCTCAATTGTATTGATGTCCAATATACAGTGAGGATTCCAGGCAGTTGAGCTGTATTTGAGAATTGGTCTAGCAAAGGTTTTGTATGCCCTAGTTTGCAGTACAATGTTACCGGAGAAGAAGCTCCGCAAAATTAAGTTAACAACTCTTAATGCCTTTTTGGCAATGCTGTTACAGTGAGCTCTGGGGCTTAGATCGTTTGATATGAGTACTCCAAGGTCCTTGACAGAGTGAGGGTCGTCTACGAGGTCATAGATACCCAGCTTGTGTTTGGTGTTCTGATTTTTGTTGCCAATGTGTAAGACAGAACATTTGTTCGTTGAGATTTGAAGTTGCCAATTGTTCGACCATTCTGACACATAGTCAAGGTCGCTTTGTAGGGCAGCAGTATTGTTGGTGGTGTTAAATAGTTTTATGTCATCAGCTAAGAGGACGCAGCTGCTTATAATATGATCGCAAAGGTCATTTATGTAAATTAGAAAGAGAGTAGGTCCTAGAACGCTGCCTTGGGGGACACCGCTGTTAACTGGTGCAGGGTTTGATAGGGTGCTCCTTATTCAGAGCAACAAGTCTTCATAGAAATATTTAATTGTCCTAGGTGCCACCTCAAGGGATTTTGCCCAGTGGATTTTATACGGCAATAGTTTAGGCTTTAGCATTATTCAATTGTGTGCCCACAATAATTCAGCTGAGCTTCTTTAATGTTCTTTTGTACCACTCTATATTTCCTTGTTGGTTGTTTTTATGATCACAAAGAACAGGAAAATTCATGTCACCATCAATTTTTCAATGTCTGCGTTTGGGTAATCTGCCTGTCCTAAAACCTGCTGGTCCAGATAGGTAAATCTTCTGATTTCTGGCATCCTAGAAAATCCACTGAGCAGACTCTGAAGCTCTCTAACTAGATGAAAATATTGGCCATAATCGATGCCATTTCAAGGTAGGTTTCATTAATAAAGCATTTTTTTTAACAAAAACTATCTCACATGAAATTGTTGCGAAAGAACTTTGGGGATATGTTCATAACATCATCAAGTTTCAAGCTTGGAGGGGGGGAGAGAGAGGGAGAGAGAGAAGAAAGAAAGAAAGAAAGAAAGAAAGAAAGAAAGAAAGAAAGAAAGAAAGAAAGAAAGAAAGAAAGAAAGAAGGAAGGAAGGAAGGAAGGAAGGAAGGAAGGAAGGAAGGAAGGAAGGAAGGAAGGAAGGAAGGAAGGAAGGAAGGAAGGAAGGAAGGAAGGAAAGAAAGAAAGAAAGAAAGAAAGAAAGAAAGAAAGAAAGAAAGAAAGAAAGAAAGAAAGAGGGAGGGAGGGAGGGTCAGGGAGGCAGGGAGGGTCAGGGAGGCAGGGAGGAAAGGTGGATGGATGGAGGGAGGGAGGGAGGGAGGGAGAAAGGAGGAAAGGAAGGAAGGAAGGAAGGAAGAAAAAGAAAGAAAGAAAGAAAGAAGAAAGAAAGAAAGAAAGAAAGAAAGAAAGAAAGAAAGAAAGAAAGAAAGAAAGAAAGAAAGAAAGAAAGAAAGAAAGAAAGAAAGAAAGAAAAGAAGGAGGCAGGGAGGGTCAGGGAGGCAGGGAGGAAAGGTGGATAGAGGGAGGGAGGGAGGGAGGGAGAAGGAGGGAAGGAAAGGAAGGAAGGAAGGAAGGAAGGAAGGAAGGGGCATTTAGCCCAATCATAAGTCCAAATGAGTATCGGTGCTATTAAATTAAGGGTGGGGAACAGAATGAGGAAGCAATTGCAAATCAAAGTCCAGAGTACATATTACTGACTGTCACTGCAAGATAGAGATATAATTTTCGCTTTTTAAACCAGGGAGGAGATCCAGCAGGTTGTGCGTCCAGGAACTGGATGCAGGTTGTCATAACTGGCAGGAGTAATCATTTACCAAGGAGATTCAAATGACCTTTGGATCCCGTAAAAGACGTTCAGGGTATCTGTGCCCTTTGGACTGCCAAACCCATGGAGAACAGAACACGTTCCTTTCCCTTTTAAAAAATTTTCTTTTATTCATTACTTTTATTTCTCGTAACTAAACAATCTTTAATTTTACAAAAAAAACCTAAACTAAAAAAAATTAAAATGCAACTCAAGAAGGAAACTAATACAACAATAAACATAGTCCTCGACTTACGACCACAATTGTGCCCAACGACTCTGTTGCTAAGTGAGGAAGTCGTTAAGTGAAATTTGCCCTATTTGATGGCCCTTCTGGCCACAGTTGTTAAGTGAATTGCTGCGGTTGTTTAATTAGTAACACGGTTGTTAAGTGAATCTGGCTTCCCCATTGACCATTGCTCTTTGGAAGGTCGCAAAAGAGGATCCCGTGACCCCGGGACACTGCAACGGCCTTAAGGTCCCACAGAGTGGGCCTCCTCCGGGTCCCATCAGCCAAACAATGCCGGTTGATGGGACCGCAGGGGAGGGCCTTCTCTGTGGGAGCCCCATCCCTCTGGAACCAACTCCCACCAGAGATCTGGACTATCCCCACCCTACTGGCCTTCCGTAAAGCCGGCAGGCGGGGTGAAGAGAGGATTCCCCCATGTATGAATGGTTTTTAAATGTAATGTAATGTTTTTTAAAAATTATTTTATTGTATCGTTCTTATCTCTGTTGTACGCCGCCCTGAGTCCTACGGGATTGGGCGGCCTATAAGAACATTAAATTAAATTAAATTAAATTAAATTAAATTAAATTAAATTAAATTAAATTAAATTAAATTAAATTAAATTAAATTAAATTAAATTAAATTAAATTAAATTAAATTAAATTAAATTAAATATGAGTCACTTGCCAAGCCTACGAATCTGATCACATGACCATGGGGATGCTGCATGAGTCACTTTTGTTCACGGTTGTAACTTCGAACAAGTCACTAAATGAACTGTTGACAGTCGAGGCTGAGAAGGTTGCAAATGATGGATGAAATGGCAACCCTGGGGTACTGCAACCATCATAAATACATGCCGGTGGCCGAGTGCCCGAATTTTGATCATGTGACTGTGAGGACGCTGCAACGGTTATAAATGCGAGGGCTGGTCATAAGCCACTCTTTTCAGTGCCATTGTAACTTCCAATGGTTGCTAAACAAATTTATTCATTTTATTATTTATTAGTGAGACCTATATACCGCCTCATAATGCACGCACTCTCTAAGCTTTTAATTGCTGTACTCTTTTTCCTGTTTTTATATTGTTTTACCTGTAATTATTTATTTGTTGAACATCATTGACTTCTTATTCTGGGAATGCAGGTGTTTGAATTCTTCATTTGTTTAATCAAGTTTCACCTTCAGGATTTTTAGATGAATAATTGGGGTTTTAAAAAAAGTTGGTGGTGGTGGTGGTGGTGGAGGAGGAGGAGGAGGAGGAGGAGGAGGAGGAGGAGGAGGAGGAGGAGGAGGAGGAGGAGGAGGAGGAGGAGGAGAGAAGGAGGAGAAAAGGAGGAGGAGGAGGAGGAGGAGGAGGAGGAGGAGGAGAAGAAGAAGAAGAAGAAGAAGAAGAAGAAGAAGAAGAAGAAGAAGAAGAAGAAGAAGAAGAAGAAGAAGAAGAAGAAGAAGAAGAAGAAGAAGAAGAAGAAGAAGAAGAAGAAGAAGAAGAAGAAGAAGAAACAACAACAACAACAACAACTACTACTACTACTACTACTACTTCAGGGAACAAAATATAGCTGAGAAACTAAAATGGTTTTTAGAAGGCACTTTTATTTCAACAGACTTTCACTCCTAGATAACATTTATTGACACTCTTTGGAGTGTGGGGAAAACAGAGCTCACGATGAGCTAGGAGATTAAATTGCCATAAAGAATTTACACTTTGGAATAAGGCAGAATAAAAGCTACTTCTTTCAAAAGAATGTTAGGGTTCTTCAGGCAGGGGCGGGTTCCTCTTACCTGGCTACCAGTGCACTGCACGCGCATCATCACATTTTGTGAGTGCGCACGCTCGCTACATGCGCACATTCCTGCGCATAATTTTGCTTCCACGCATGCGCAGGAAGCAAAAAACCACCGTAATCTCGCAAGGGGACGTGCATGTGCACGTGTTTTTGGCGATTTTTTGCTTCTGCACATGCGTGGAAGCAAAAAATCGCCAACATTTCACACGCGAGAGCGTCCCCTTGCGAGATTTTGCCTCCGCGCATGCGCAGGAAGCAAAAAAAGGCCAAAAATTCAGGAAAAAAGATGGTGCTGTGCGATGGACCGGCGAAGATGGCACCAGAGCCGTCACGCGCAAATTGCGCAATTGGCGGGTCCCTACCGGAACGGCGCACTGGACCGCACCGGTAGGAACCCACCACTGTCTTCAGGGAATTAATAAACCTCGAGCATTGAGCTTTTCCTTAGTTTTTCTTCTTAATTCTTCCTTGAATTATTTGCCAAGAAATGTTTGTACCAAGACATTTGCCAATAAAATTGGCAATACCAGGCTGGTTATATAAAAGCTTGGGCTGAACTAGAGCTGGCCCATCTGTATATAACAGGGAGGAAAGGACGGGATGAAACTGTTGGTTTAAATCAGCTCAATGTTCCAAGCAAGCTATTTGTTATCCCTTATGTGGCTTCCAATATCCCTAAGTGTTTATTTATCTCAGCTACAAATGAAGCTTTAGCCACTTAAGTTTGGGAAGGTCCCAAACTTAATGTCCCTACCAGTTCGCCCAGCGCGCACACGCTTGCTTCGATCGCGCGTGCGCGCTTTCCACACATGCACTTTGCTTGCACGCACGGCTTGCGCGCATGCCCGCAGCTTGAAAACACGGCTAAATAGGACGGCATAGTGCCGGGGCAGGTGGGCAGGCCCGTCACTACTACTAGTTCACCTGAACCAGTCCGAACCGGGTAAATGCCACCTCTGGTGCTATGGGAAAGAAATTTATGGAAGAAAAGGATTCATCAAACTGAGAAATAGAATCTGGAATTCTCATAAATAGAGTTTCAACAGAAATGGCAGTTGGAACACTCTATTGTTGGAGCAATTTAAATGTTGTTAGTAAAATTACCCCACCCCACTACATACTGGACATCAGCAAAAAAAAAAAAAGGCGTGAACCTATTAAAGAACTACGGAGAAATTTCCAGACAGTTAGAACAGTTAATCAGTGGAACGACTTGCCTCCAGAAGTTGTGGGTGCTCCAACACTGGAGGTTTTTGAGAAGAGATTTGTCTGAAATGGCATAGGGTTTCCTGCTTGAGCAGGGGTTAGACTAGAAGACCTCCAAGGTCCCTTCCAACTCTTCTGTTATTCTATTAAATGATTTTTTTTTTACTTTTTTACTTGCATTGACATTCACCATGCTTACATAAATCTCCTGGGTGTGTACATGTTAATAAATATCGTGAAATTTTAATTGTACCTTGTAGGTAATATTTCATGTTTATCTTTCATTACTGTATGCCAATATTGGAATCTATCTAGCAGATGTCTGCTTCTGGTATGAGAATGTCTGCTTTCACTAAAGTTGTAGGGATGGTTGATTATAAATCCAGATGGCTGCATTTGCACAAGGAGTTTTCCTGATAAGTATAGATCAATTATTAGCAGAGAAATGGGGACATTTTTTTCTTTCTTTTTTTTTAAATTAGTAGTTTAAGGTGTATAAACATTGGCCACTAAGTGATTTTAATATCCATTGATTTGTGCAACCCCAGGAAAAAAGGTCAGTTCAAAAATTGGGTTCCAGGTATTGTGTGAATGTAATACCTAAGTATATATTCAAGCAAATTTATTTTCTTTCTTCATCAGGAAAATGGAGACATGCACGTTTTAAGATAATACTGAAACATAAAAATATTTTCCTTGCCGGAAAATATATTTCATAGTCAATCCTGATAAGTATAGATCAATTATTAGCAGAGAAATGGGGACATCCCAAGATTTAGCATGCAGCCAGCAAGACTTTTACATTTTTAAAACTTATTTTATTAAATGTGATTTTCTGCGCTCGATAGAAGGATTTTATCCCCTTTTTTTTAGAAAACCCTTCGACTCAGAACAAAGATGCTTCATCGTATCTTCCACCTTGCTCGGTGTTTTCTTGAAGTCAGGGCTATTTGCCGATGATTTTGGGAGCAGGGGTGCACTCCGATTTCTTTATAATCTCCTTGTATAATCCGGGTACCCCGTAAACACGTGGCTCATTCAGACAAGCATTCTTGGTTCCACAGCCCCGTTCGGCGTGACTGTAGAATCTTCCCTCTGCAGGATTTGAGAAAGAGGATAACAAAGTCCATTGTGTATAAAGCAAGGGATCGTGTGGGGTCAGAATCTGGGGCAGGGTTGCCAAGCAGGTTTATTGTTATTTCTTGGCATTCAGGGGGATTTGTGGGGAGGTACTTTGTACTCTTTAAACAAATGTCCTATGGAAACAGGAACATTTTCCTCTATACTTTACCCTCTTATCAGGAGGCAGGGAGAAATTTACATATTTACTGCTGGTGATATTTGCACGAAGAACTTTTACATTCAATGCTGTGAGATGTGCAGTCCCATGCATTGGATGGATGGATGGATGGATGGATGGGCAGATGGCGGATGGGTGGATGGGTGGATGGATAAGAGGGAGGGAGGGAAGGGAGGAAGGAAGGGAGGGAGGGAGGGTCAGAAAAGGAAGGGAGGGAGGGAAGGAGGAAGGGAGGGAGGGAGGGAGGGAGGGAGGAAGGAAGGAAGGAAGGTGAGTGGGTCAGGGAAGAGAGGGGGAGGGAAGCAGGGAGAAAGGAAGGGAGGGAGGTGGGTGGGTGGGTCAGGGAAGGGAGGGAGGGAGGTCAGAGAAGGGAGGGAAGGGAGGGAGGGTCAGAAAAGGGAGGGAGGGAGGTGGGTGGGTGGGTCAGAGAAGGAAGGGAGGGAAGGTCAGAGAAGGAAGGGAGAGAGGGGGGATGGAAGGAGGGTCAGAAAAGGGAGGGAGAGAGGGTGGGTCAGGGAAGGAAGGGTCAGAGAAGGGAGGGGGAGGGAAACAGGGAGAAAGGAAGGAAGGAAGGAGGGTGGGTCAGGGAGGAAGGGTCAGAGAAGGGAGGGAAGGGAGGAAGGGTCAGAGAAGGGAGGGAGGGAGGGAGGGTCAGAGAAGGGAGGGAGGGAGAAAAGGAGGAAAGAGAGAAAGAAGGAAGGAAAGTTGATGTAATTGTCACCTACTGTTCTGCAGAGGTGGGCCTGGATTTAATTAAAATGACTGCAATCTCATTAAATTATTGCTATTAATGGCAGCACCCAGTCATTCCCAGCATGACTGCACTGGGAAAGCTAATTTTATTTTAAAAACAATACTCAAGTTATCAGCTTTATTGTATTTATTGAATGGCCAAAAGGCAATAATAAAATGGATCCATTCTGTTTCCAGCCTGTTTTCGTACACATTTCATACGTCAAAATGGCAAGAGAGCCAGTCTGATATAGTGGCTAAAGCAAACCAGGAGACACTGAATTCTAGTCCCACCTTAGCCATGAAAACCAACTGGGTGACCTTGGGTCAGTCACACTCTCGCTCCAACTTGCCTCACAGGGTTGTTGTTGTTGTGGGTAAAGTAGGAGGAAGAAGGTGTGTGTGTTTGGACATGTTTGCTGTCTTGCGTTATTTGTAAAAAGAATAAATATGTGATACAAATAAATAAATAATTGTGTGGATGGTTTTTTTGCAATAGGCTACAGCCTTTGTGCATTTTGTGTGTCAGAGTGTCTAGAAACCCTGTGTCATGCCCCCATCGGAGCCTGAATCTGCAGAAGATGAACCGGAACCGGAGCCGACAGAGATTGAGGGGGTGGCTTTATTGGCTTCGGAGGAAAATGGGGAGGAGCAGGCCCAGTCAGGCCAGGAACTTTCAGGATTGAGACGGCTTGAAGGCAGGGAGGAATGGGGGCAGGATGACCAAGGGAGGCTAAGCAGTGAACATGAGAGACAGCGCTCAGGCAATGAGCAGGGACCGCCCCCTCCTGATCCTCGAGCATGGAGAGTGGAGAGAAAGTGAGAACAGCGCAGGCTGACCCAGCTACTTGGGAGGAGACCACCCCGCCCCTCTTCACAAGGCACACCTGGGGACTGAGACTTAAGGAGATGCTGTGGGGAGGAGTATTTGTCAGGAACAAATGCTGAATTTATGGAGTGCTGAGTGCCGACGTTTAAACTTTCCTAAATCCCTTGAATTATTTCTGGATTTCTGGATACTTGCCTTGCTATTTTGATCCCTGGACTTGCCCTGCTGGATTTCTTGCTTTGCAGCCGTGGTGCTCACAGCGTTGGGCTGGACTATTTGCAGCCAGAGGCTGCTTGAGGTGTGGGTGTTTCATCATTTCGCTCTGGGACTTGCCAGAAATGTGGGAGCGTTTGGGGAAAGTTGGAGCAATAAAGGGGTGGTTTGAACTGCCAGCTGCCTGTGTGACTTCTGTGCCGTGCCCTGGGTCATTGCCATTGTGATCAGATGCAGCTCAGATGTCACAAAGGAAGGCACACAATGGTACATCAAACTTCTCACCCAGTCTTGTTGTTAAATAGTGGAAATACCTGGCATCATCAGGCTCATCTCGGTCCACACACTTTCCTCTTTCCCATCACCACCGCAGAATCTTACCTTGTTCTACCGTCACATCGTAATAGACACAATACTCTTCCCAGCCGTTGCAATGAATCAGCTCAGTGGGTTTGCAAGTTGGATCCTGTGAGATGCATCCAGGACATTTCATTCCATTTGGACGGATCCCGAGTTTGGGCACTTGGGAAATGGGGGAAACAAGCAGAAATGATCATATCGCCATCCCATCTTCAGAGTCCCTGGGAACTTCTCCATGTTAGATCTTTGCTCTGACTTCTTGGAATTCCAAATGCAAACCAAGGATAAGCTCTCCGATTCTGTCTCAAGAAGATTTACTAGAGTTTGCCTCATCGTTTGCAGAAGTCACATTTTATGCAGGTAGTCCTCACTTAATGACCCCAATTGGGATTGGCAACTTTGTCATTAAGTAAACATGGTGTCTACCCTGAAGCTGACCTGACTGGGGCCATTTTGAAGCTTCAGTGTTGCCACACTGGAGCTGAGGGATAGAGAGGGGGCCGGGGTGAAATGCTCCCGGGTTCTTTGGGTTCTTTTACCCTCTGCGCAAAGTGTTCTGTGCATGCGCAGAGGGTAAAAGAACCCAAATGGCAGCATCCTGGCAGGTGGGGAAAGCCTTGCGCTCCGATCGCTATCGGCTCTATGATGACCGACTGGCCTGCCCGAACCGGGAGCATTTCCCTGCTGGGAGGGAGTAATAAAGATAGCTGGGGTTTTATAGCCAAAACAAAATACTTTCTCTTGCGAACCAAGGACATTCCCACAGGTGGTCGGAGAGAGGAGGAGTGAAGTTACCAGGCAACCGGATCGCAACCGGATTGGACCATGTGACTGATTGTTTGGGGAAGGGAAAAAACTTTTAATTAGGTGAAAACCATGGAAACCTTCAGAGTCGGTTTTCACCAGCTTGTGCCAATATGATATATCCAATAAAACTATTCTTTGAGGAATCTACTGGCCTCAGAGTTTTGTTTGCTATGGGATTATTACTTGGAACCCTAACACATGGTTGTTAAGCAAGACATCGCGTGACCACGACAGACATACAACCTCACTTCCTCCACAGTTCTTAAGTGAATCACCCACGATCATTAAACGAAACATTTAGGTGACCACAACTCGTGATTTCACTGCCAGCTTCTCCATTGATTCTCCTTATCCTAAATGCCCATCAGTTAGGAAGCACCTGAATTTTGATCATATGACCGGGGGGGGGGGGAATGTTGTGATGGGCATAAGCCATAAAGTTACTTTTTCAGTGCAGACATAATTTGAAGCCATCGCTAAAACCGGGCAGTCATTAAGCAAGAACTACCCTGTAAGGGCCTGTGAGAATAACTTTGAAAGACAGAAGAAAGGACCACATCTGAGTCTAAGGCATGAACAGGAATAGAGAAATATTTCAGAATTGACTCTTCCCAGTTCTCTGGAATGGAGGAGCAGAGAAACGGGGAAGCATTTTCAGCCTTGGAAAATTCCGTTACTGTAATAGCAATAGCAATAGCACTTAGATTTATGTACCGCTTCACAGTGCTTCACAGCCCTCTCTAAGCGGTTTACAGAGTCAGCCTATTGCCCCCAACAATCTGGGTCCTCATTTTACCCACCTCAGAAGGATGGAGGGCTGAGTCAACCTTGAGCCTGGTGAGATTCCATCTGCCAAATTGCAGGCAGCTGGCAGGCAGCAGTAGCAGCCTGCAGTACTGCATTTCTAACCACTGCGCTACCGTGGCTCATAGACTAGGAGACTAGCGCTTACATGTCACGGTTCCGCTGTTGCAAAGGTCCTTGCGACAACACTTCGCGGCACTTCGCTTGCGTCTTGAAGGGAGGGTGAAACTCATTGGCGATGGAACACAATGCTTGATTTTGCTGCAGCCTTTGTAAGTGGCGAGCCACACCTCATTTCCTGTGCAGTGGGAAGAGTGACAGTCAAGACAGGGGTTAGCAAAGTCAAATTCTTGCAAAAGGAAAACCCACTCAGGGGTTGGAAGGGGATTCATTGGGACGGGGAAAAGAAATACCAGAGTTAGCTCCAGTTAGTTCCAACATTGAGTGGGGTGGCGAGGAGCAACCTCACCAGTTTTGCCACTGCTAAATCAGTGTTTTGTAATATACCAAGGGTGTCAAACTCGATTTCATTGAGGGCCGCATCAGGGTTGTGTTTGACCTCGGAGGGCCGGGGCTGTGGGGGGGGGGGTTGGCCAGCAGAATGCTTCTGGGGGCCAGGGAGGCTGAAAACAGGCTGCGCGGGGCCCTCCCGGGGCCTCCACAAAGCCCGTTTTTGGCCAACAGGGTGCTGCTGGAGGCTGTAGAGGCCAAAAACAGGCCAGTCCTTTGATAATTCCAGATTTAAGCACCCTGCAGGTTGGATACGGCCTGTGGGCCTTGAGTTTGACACCTCTGTAATAGACCATGCACATAATGGCAGTCATTTGTGATATATGTGCCCATAATACAGAGTCAGTTTGTATTGTGGCCAGGTCGAGTCCAGGGCAATTAACAGCCGATCCTGAGGATTCGGAGGTAGTGAGGGTACAGTACAGAAGACCGGAGTTCCTGGCACCAGAGACGGAGAGTGAAGAGGACGTGGGGTCAGAGGCTGGCGAACAATTAGAACCTGATGCATCTCCTGAGATTAGTGACTCAGGAGAAGAGGGGGAGGCTCTTCTGGATGCCAGAGCACGCAGGTTCTCAAAGAGACATGAGTGGCTAATCAGGAGGAGGCTTCCTCATGAGTAGTAATGCAGGGCTTGACCACACCCTGAGGGTATTTAAGGGTCTGTCACGAGGGGCTTTGTTGCAGAGAACAACTCCGTTCTGTGGTTTCAGCATTTTGCTCTTGTATCTGCAGCTCGGATTCTCAACAGTTAACATTTTTTCTGTGATTAATGAGAGTTTGGATTTCCGCCAAAACCTCCATGAGGTGAGATAAGGCTCCTTAATTGCTCTCTGAGACTCTAGCCAAATACCGGGAAGACTTTGTGAATGACTGATATTCTTTTCAAAAGATTCAACTCTGGCTAAGAACTTATTTGCAGTAAAACAATATTGTTTCCAATTCCTTCTCGTGCATCTTATTTTGGGGGCATACCCGTGGGGACAGAACAGTTTGGGTGTAGTGGGCTAGAAACTGGGAGACAGTGAGTTCTAGTTCCACCTAAGGCACAAAGCCAGCTGGGTGATCTTGGGCTGGTCACTTTTTCTCAGCCCCAAGAAGGAGCCATTGACAAATCACTTCCACAAAAACCCGAACAAGGAAAACTGCAGAAACTTGTCCGGGCAGTCTCCAGGAATCAACACTGCCTCAAAAGCACACACAGACACAAAGACACACACACACAATAGAACCTATAATATATTCTCAAAGTTCCAAATGCATCACTGGGATCCAAAAAGTGGTTTCAGACATGATTCCATTTACGAACGTTTGAGTTGAAAACTTGCACCGATATGAACAAACCTGCCTGTACCTCCAACCAAGAATATCCTGGAGGTTGGATGAAGTTTAGTTTATAGCACGCCACATACGTACACTTGATTGGACTTGCAAAAAAAATGGACTTACAAACAGCCTTTTAGAACATCACTTGTTTGTAAGTTAGAGCACTATTTGTATTCCTAAATGGCCCTTGACTTTAATCTACTTCCTCAAATTCACTTCAACCCAAATCCAAAGGTGCTTTTTTCAGGAGGCAACTGGACTTTCCGGTTTTTCTTTGAAGATATTTCTCATCCTTCTTCGGCTCGTGAATGAGAAGCGAAACGTCTTCAAAGAATAAGAATAAGAATAAGAATAAGAATAAGAATAAGAATAAGAATAAGAATAAGAATAAGAATAAGAATAAGAATAAGAATAAGAATAAGAATAAGAATAAGAATAAGAATAAGAATAAGAATAAGAATAAGAATAGGAGTAGAGTGAATAGAATAGAATAGAATAGAATAGAATAGAATAGAATAGAATAGAATAGAATAGAATAGAATAGAATGGAATGGAATGGAATGGAATGGAATGGAATGGAATGGAATGGAATGGGAATGGGAATAAAACAATAATAGAATAAAATAGATTAAGAATAAAACAAGAATAGAATAGAATAGAATAGAATAGAATAGAATAGAATAGAATAGAATAGAATAGAATAGAATAGAATAGAATGGAATGGAATAGAATGCAATGGAATGGAATGGAATGGAATGGAATGGAATGGAATGGAATGGAATATGAATGAAACAATAATAGAATAAAATAGAATAAGAATAAAACAATAATAATAGAATAGAATTGAATTGAATTGAATTGAATTGAATTGAATTGAATTCTTTATTGGCCAAGTGTGATTGGACACACAAGGAATTTGTCTTCGGTGCATAGGGTCTCAGTGTATATAAAAGATATAAGTGATAAATCATCATCATCATCATCATAAATACATTCATAAAAACCATAAGGTCCAGTTGCCTCCTGAAAAAAGCACCTTTGGGACAACCATGACCTGGATGACTGAGAATCTCCACAGACACTTCATCCCAGAATAAAATGAGTTAATTGTTCCTATGCCAGATAGAGAGAGTAGGAGGGACAAGAAGACAATGGGGATCCTTGCAATGCTCAGGTGCATCTGTCGGTATCGACGTACTTACAGCCAAATTGTGCCAGAAAACAGCTATTTAAATTCAATTCCTGTCACTTGTCTCAACTTACACCACGCTAACTTTGGTGTCTCCATCATTTTAGGGAACAAACCAAACAAGCCCTGTTCAACTCTCAGCCCTGCTCATGGAACTGAGCCCTCCCTCCAAGTTTCCAGTGCTGAGTGGATAACTGGTCAGCCCAGGAGCAAGCCAGAAAGGTCATTCACCAATGGTTGTCTCGGTGGTGAGAATCAGGCAGGTGTTTTCGAACGGTCGGCAGATGTGAGGCGCACCAGTGCAGAAACCGCTGCTGCTGCTACAGTGTTCACATTTCAAACAAAACCCTGAAAGGGAAAGACCATGGATCAATATTAGGACTTGCAACCCATCTGGAGTTCATCCATCATTGGAGTCAAGAACAACAGGGTATGGTCCAAAAAAGTCAAGAATGGTGGCCTATTTTTTATGGGCAGTGGCTTTTCTAGGGACAAGGCACATCAGTAAGAAAACAACTACTGTATTTTTCGGAGTATAAGACACACCTTAGTTTTTGGGGAGGAAAATAGGGGGGGAAATCTGCCTAAGGTATTAATCTGGCTAGTGTCTTTAGTTTGGTCAACTTCAGCACATTATTTTATCCTCTGGTTAGGGCTTAAAAAAACCTTATTCGGAGCGAGTAGCAGTGAAAAAAAGCCTGCAAAGACTTAGGGCTGAAAAAACCTTTTTCGGAGAGAGCAGCAATGGAAAAGCCTGCAAGCCGGGAAGATCGTTAGCACCTCGTTAGGGCTGGAAAAAAAAGCTTCGAAAAAGCTACATTGAGAGTATAAGAAGCACCCAAATTTTCAGCCTCTTTTAGGGGGAAAAAGATACGTCTTATACTCCAAAAAATACGGTATGCTGGTGGGGAAGCTAACGATCATGATTAAAACTCCAGGGAAATAGAAAAGTTAAGCACCCCATTTCATGATCCCATAACTTTACAGGTTGTCCTCAACATATGACCACGACGGAGCCCCAAAATTTATGTTGTTGAGGGAGACATGAGTGTTACATGAGTTTTGCCCCATTTTAACAATCTTTCTGGTCTCGGTTGTTAAGTGAATCACTGCAGCTGTTAAATGAGTCACACGGGTGGTTAAGTGAATCTGGTTTCCTCATTGCTTGTCAGAAGATCCCAAAAGGTGATCACATGACTCCGGGACATTGCAACCGTTGTAAATGTGAGTCAGTTGTCAAGCATCCGAATGTATATCCCACAACCATGGGGATGCTACAACGGTCGTAAGTGGGAACCATGGTCTTAAGTCACTTTTTTCAGGGATGTCGTAACTTCGAATGGTCACTAAGTGAACTGTTGCAAGTCGAGAGCTACCTGTACTTCAGAGGTGGGTTCCTGCTGGTACGCTCTTACATGTTGGTCGCCGTAGAACCGAAGAAGCCGGTGGCGTTCGCGGCGCGGGGCTTCCCCCACCCGCTTTCCCCCGCCTGCCTAGATGCCACCATTTGCGTTCTTTTGCCCTCTGCGCATGCGCAAAGCGTTCTGCTTGCGCAGAGGGCAAAAGAACGCAAATAGCAATAGCAATAGCACTTAGACTTATATACCGCTTCATAGTGCTTTACAGCCCTCTCTAAGCGGTTTACAGAGTTCAGCATATTGCCCCCAACAATCTGGGTCCTCATTTTACCCACCTCGGAAGGATGGAAGGCTGAGTCAACCTTGAGCCGGTGAGATTTGGACAGCTGAACTGCTGAACTAGCTGTCAGCTGAAGTAGCCTGCAGTGCTGCATTTAACCACTGCGCCACCTTGGCTCTTGGCGGCAAATGGCGGGGTCCAGGCAGGCGGGGGAAAGCGGACGGGGGAAGCCCCGCACCGCGAATGCCACCAGCTTCTTCGGTTCTGCGGCAACCAACAGGTAAGAGCATACCGGCAGGAACCCACCTCTGCTGTACTTGCATTCCACTCTCTCAAAACTGCACCAAGTCTGCGTTGCGTTAAAAAGTGAAAATAAAACCCCAGCACAGAGGGAGTTTGACAGCCTGGATGCCAAGAGCTACAACCTATAAAAACTTGGCTCTTCCGGCAGGCGGGGTGAAAGTGGGACCAATTAGATGAAATAAGGGTCTCCCCCCATGATGGTAATGAGATACTCTTTTTAACTTTTGTATTTGTTGTATTTTTTAATTATTGTATTGATATTGTTTATATTTTAATTATTGCATTTTACTTGTAATGGGATCTAACATGCTGTGAGCCGCCCAGAGTCCCCAGGGAGTGGGCGGCATAGAAATCCATTAAATTAAATTAAATTAAATTAAATTAAATTAAATTAAACCTGAATTAAGTTTAAGTCTTTGGTATTAAATGCTCTGGTTTGAGAACTTGGGTTCTCATCTGGTAGCGTTCTTAATCAAAATCCAAAGGACTTACCTGCAGAGATCAGGACGAAGAAGAAGAAGAAGAAGAAGATAATTGTGGACCCCTGCATGGTCTTTGAACACAGAAGATCATAAGAAAAAAAAAACCAAGAGCTGAGCTGGCTCCTGGATGAGGGGTGACTTAGGCTTCGATAGCTGATGGGGGCTTATAGCCTCTTGGCAGGAGAGAGGAGGAGGGACAAGAAGACAATGAGGATGGGAGGCCAGCACAGTTCCAGGCCTCCCAAGTTGCAGAAAGGATCAATCACAGAGTAGAACTCTTGTTCTGAGCTTCGTGACCAGAACGACATGAAGGGAGTTGAAGACTGCAACTTCTCGGATCAATGGGCAGAGGAAAAATACCAACAACAAGGCTTTCCCCACTTGTGGGTCTGGACAGAGGTCTCCTTCCTTCTCCAAGAGCCTGATAGGACTCACTGCCTTGGGAGGAGAAACAGGGGACCATCAGCTTTGGGGGGGGAGGGTATCATCTAAGCCAGGGGTGTCAAACTCAAGGCCTGTGGGCCTGATCTGACCCACGGGGTGCTTAGATCTGGCCAATGGGGCTGCCCTAGAAACAGTGAAGGACTGACCTGCGGTGCCTCTGCCAGCGAAAACGGAGCTCGGGAGGGCCGCCTATGGCCCTCCCGAGCTCCGTTTTCGCTGGCAGAGGGTTGCAGGAGGCAGGAGCTCGGGAGCCGTTTTTCATTGGCAGAGCACTCGGGCCGCCATAGTGTCAGGCAGTGATTTTATGTTGCCTGTTACATGTATATGCAGGGGGATGCATCCCTATCAAATATAGTGGTTTATTCCTGAGCACGTGATTAATGTGTTCCTAGTACGCATGTGTACATTCCTTTCTTTCGTTCCTCCTTTTCTCTTCAGCTTCTGTAAGAAGCAAGACCTATTTTATAGCCAAGATGTGATTTATTATTTTTGTACTGAAATAAATACTTTATATCTTAGTATTTAAACTGCGGTTTTCTTTAATAATGTCAGAGTTTCAGGAAAAGATGATGTTGAGCTGGCCTTGCCCACACTGACCACGCCCACACTGGGACCCCCCCTGAGGTCAAACACAAGCCTGATGCGGCCCTCAATGAAATCGAGTTTAACACCCTTGATCTAAGCTATCATTACTTCCCCAAATATGAAGACAGTACATACAATCAAGATCACGTGAAGTGTTAATACCACTCTATAATGCCTTGGTAAGGCCACACTTGGGATACTGCATCCAGTTTTGGTCCCCACGGTGTAAAAAAAATGTTGAGACTCTAGAAAGAGTGCAGAGAATAACAACAAAGATGATATGGGACTGGAGGCTAATACATATAAAGAACGGTTCCTGGAATTGGGTATGATTAGTTTAATGAAGAGAAGGACCAGGGATGATTTGATAGCAGTGTCCCGATATCTCAGGGGTTGCCACAAAGAAGAGGGAGTTAAGCTATTCTCCAAAGCACCAGAAGGCAGGACAAGAAGCAATGGGTGGAAATTAGTCAAGGAGAGAAGCAACTTAGAACTAAGGAGAAATTTCCTGACAGTTAGAACAATTAATCAGTGGAACAACTTGCTTTCAGAAGTTGTGAATGCTTCAACACTGGATGTTTTTAAGAAGGTGTTGGATAACCATTTGTCTGAAGTGGTGTAGGGTTTCCTGCCTAAGCTGGGGGTTGGACTAGAAGACCTCCAAGGTCCCTTCCAACTCTGTTATTCTATTCTATTCTATTCTATTCTATTCTATTCTATTCTATTCTATTCTATTCTATTCTATTCTATTCTATTCTGTTCTGTTCTGTTCTATTCTATACATTAAGTACTGCTGTAAGTGTTTTTAATTGACTCATCTCGGTGTGATTATTTTCTCCATCTTATTTTTTTCCCCTTCTGCATTGTGTGTGTTAGATCAGTGGCCCCCAACCTTTAGGGCCCCAAGGACCGTTTCCACGGAGGGAGGTTTTTCAGCAGAATGGAGGGAACATGGTTTTGCATGCTACCTGCATCCTGCATCCCATGGGTGGGGCTTCACTTGTTTGCATGGCCTGGTTGCTGGCATGCTGCAGACCGGTGTAGGTCCAGACAGAGACCAGGGGTTGGGGGACTCCTGTGTTAGATTATCATTTGAAAGGCAGGGACTTTCAAGCAAGTCTAAACTTTGGAGAAGAGGAAAGGATGCCATTAACCCTGCAGGAGTGTACAGCGTTTGGTCCTGAAAGTGTTTTCCAGTTTGCAAACATTAACTATAGATGAGATTTCCAAAGGGAAGCATATGAGCCATCTGGAGGAAGCATTCGAATAATTCAGCAACATCGTCGTAAAGAAGCACAACAAGATTTTATTCCGCCATAAAAAGAAATGAGCTCATTGTTCAAGGTAATTAGAACTCTGGTACAATTTCGCTCTACTTCGCCCAGCCTCTGAAGATGTAAGGGACTAGCCCCTTCGCTCGTTAAACCAATCACTTGGCAGCATGAGAACATGTAACATTCTTCCACATTTCAGCATACAGCCCAGGGATGCCAAATATGCGTTCTTTATTCCTGCAGGCTGGCTTGGTTCCACAGCCACGTTTAGCATACACGTAGATCTGATTATCTGCAGGAATTAAGGGGGAAATGTCGCCTATGAAATATCTGAACTCTCTACCGTCAAGGAGAGTGACCTGTGCCTTGAACATCTGCAAGTAATTCCTGGTAAAATCTCTGCAAGTTCCCCACCCCCACCCCACCCGGGATTCTTTTTTAAAAAAAATAATTTTTATTGAACGGTTTTAAAAACAACACTTAAATACAAATATACATATATACAAATCGAACATTCAAAAAACACCACCTAACATAAACCTTACATTACATAACAAAACATAAACAATAAGCTATTCATTTAGCAGCGTTGCGTATCGATATACCTTCTGTGTTTTTATATCACTTATTCATTAGCTTATCTATATTTCCTAGTTTCAACCTATTACCGTTTTCTTAAGCCGTTAACATCCTGTCTAATTCTATCTACCTATCACCTTATTTCTTATATACGTAACTGACTATTTAGATTTACTTTTGTGATCCAACCAATTATACCAATTGTTCCATATTTTGTAAAATTCTGTTTCCTCTTTGTCATGTATTTCCATTGTTAATTTGTTCATTTCTGCACAATCTAGTATTTTTGTTATTATCATTGAGCTCTAAGGTGGCACAGTGGTTAAAGTGCAGCACTGCAGTTCAGCAATTCAGCTATTCAAATCTCACCAGGCTCAAGGTTGACTCAGCCTTCCATCCTTCCGAGGTCGGTAAAATGAGGACCCAGATTGTTGGGGGCAAGAGGCTGACTCTGTAAACCGCTTAGAGAGGGCTGTAAAGCACTATGAAGCGGTATATAAGTAAAGTGCTATTGCTATTGCTATTGCTATCTTATAATCCTCTAATCGGGGAAAGGGCAGCTAAAGATGGGTGGTCAATTGCAGCCTGGCACAACATCAGGACCACAAGAGTAAGAACAGATGGAGAGTAACATTCTTCCCCTCTTAAATAGATGCCGAGGTTGCGCAGTGGTTAAAAGCAGCACTGCAACATTCAGCTGATTGCTAGTTCAGCAGTTCAGCTGTTCAAATCTCACCGGCTCAAGGTTGACTCAGCCTTCCATCCTTCCGAGGTGGGTAAAATGAGGACCCAGATTGTTGGGGGCAAGAGGCTGACTCTGTAAACCGCTTAGAGAGGGCTGTAAAGCACTATGAAGCGGTATATAAGTCTAAGTGCTATTGCTATTGCTGTGTCTGCTTTCCAGTGTTGAGCATAGGTGATTCTTGCTGCGGTTGTTAAATGTAATATGAGATATTGATTGTTTTTATTTATTTTCCTTTTTATAATTCCTAGCAGAAACAGTTCCGGTTTTAAATCTACTTTTTGTTCTATGATTTCTTCTATCTAGCTTTGAATCTTTTTCCAATATTTTTTTTGCTTCTGGGTAGTTATTATACCCAGCTTCCAAATGTGTGAAAATGTTGTCTAGCAGCGTGCCATTATAACTTCAAATGGTCACTCAATGAAATCATATGTCAAGGATTACCTGTAATATAAATGTATGGATATCTTCTCTTTCAAGATACAAAAATATTAGAAAGGTCTATTGACCTATTCCCAAAATATTTGGCCTCATGGAAGATATGAACCAAATGGATCCTCCTTTCTAGTTCTTCGCATCTTGAAGGACTTACCGTGTTGCACAGTCACACCCATGTAAACACACTTGTGCTCCTGGTCATGGCAGTTTAACATCTGTGTGGCTTGACATTCCAGATTCATTGAAAAGCATCCTGGGCATTTCAGTCCATTTCGTGTTTTCTTTGCGTCTTCCACTGGGAGAAGCCATCACATAGGTTGGTAAGTGCCACTTAACTCTCAAATGGTTATATCAACATCTTCAAGGAGGCTTATTATTGGATCCGAGTGGGCTGTACCATGAAGCCCTGAATTAAATCAGACTTCCACTAATCTGCACCTCCCAGATCTCACCATATTCAGATCCACAATCAGATACATGCAAGCAGGGGTGGAATTCAGTGGTTCGGACTGGTTCTGGAGAACCGGTTGTTATGATTTTGCGCTGTTTGGAGAACTGATAAAACCAACCACCAGCTGGACCCTGAACGTGCCATTCCCTGGCTCCGGACTTGCCCTGGAGCCGCCACCCACTCGCCGCCCACCTCGGCTGGGTTGGGGAATGTGCTATTCCCGGCTCCGGCCTTGCCCCGGACCTCCATGCCGCCACCCCCCTCTGGCCTCAAACTACTGGATGGTTTTTTCTTACCTGAAGCACTGCAGCAGAAGCACTGCAGCAGAGATCTTGCAGCCGTCCCTTGCCTAACCCATCCGGAAAGTGTGCAGCACAGAGAAGCACAGCCATGTTGAATGCTGTTTCTCTGTGCTACAGCTCTTTCCGTATGGGACTTAGAGGAAAGTGGCAGCTCACAGCTGCTAAATTGCACTAGAGACGCTCTCTCTCCCAGCAAGAGCAGCAGCGGAGAGAAGCAGCCGCTGTCCCGGAGAGCAGAGATGGAGCGGAGCAGGCCCCAAAAGGCTGCTCGGTCGATCCTCGCCGTGTGGCGGAAGCCGCACATGCGCGGAAGCTGTGCGTGCATGCATGCATGGAAGCCGTGTGCATGCATGGAATCCGTGTGCATGCATGGAAGCCGTGTGCATGCATGGAAGCCGTGCATGTGTGTATGCGCGGAAGCCGTGCACGTGTGTATACATGGAAGCCGTGCACGTGTGCATGCGCGGAAGCTGTGCACGTGTGCATGCATGGAAGCCGTGCACGCATGCATGCTCAGAAGCCATGCACACGTGCATGCGCAGAAGCCATGCTCGCATTCATGTGCATGCACTCACATTTTTGGTGAACCAGTTGTTAAATGGGTTGAATCCCACCACTGCATGCAAGTGTATAATATCAACGGGAAACTAAAAACCCAATTGCCTCTTGATTCTTGCTCACCCCACTAAGCCAGTGTTTCTCAGCCTTAACAACTTTAAGATATTTGGACTTCAACTCCCAAAATTCCTCAGCTAGGTCACTGGTGAAGCCTACACATTTTACAGTTGCCAAGGTGGAAAAACACTGTTCTAAGCAGTAAACGAATCAACTCAAAAATGTTTTCAGCTACCATTACGCAATCCTACACATCCAGATTTCCACTTTTGTAAAAAAAAAAAAAAAAAAAAAAGCTGAATAACCTAAAATTTCATGCAATCAAGAGATCTTGCAAAAGGAGTAACACCCATCAGTAAGAATTCAGAGGTTTTTTTGGGGGGGAAGTTGCTTGCTTACATTTCACAGCTCCTTTGTTGCAGAAATCTTGGTAGCAACACTTGGCCGTCCTCCGCTCATGCTTTGAAGGAAACGTGAAACTCATGGAAAGCGAGGGACAGTGTTTGGTTGGCACGCAGCCTTTGAAGGTGGAGAACCATTGATTGTTCTCTGGGGTTGCAAGAGGAAAACAACAAGACAAGCGTCAGAGCTAGATAAGGTAATGTCCGAAGGTAGATGTTTGGAGATCAGGCCCCTGGTGAATCCATAGCGGAGGGATCAAAAAAGTCAAGATGGCAACCCATATAAACAGGAATGTGTTGGAGCCATCATGTAGACTTTTTCACATCCTCTCTGCAGATGCCCATAGTTGTAATTATTATTAGCGTATGATGTCGTTACATTAGCCAGAAGACTACAATGCTATTGCATAGTAGTTTGGCTGCCTGTTTTCTAGCTTTGTTAGGTACATGCTTGTACATTTCCTACCGTGTGCCGCGGGAAGGCGAACTGGCTTTGCACCAGAGAGAAAGATGAGCGGGTCTCCTTGCAGCATCACCCAAGACACCCTCCCTTCCCAGAGCTGCCTCACAAACAGTCACTGCAACCAGGAAGGTTCAGAGCCATCAGAAATCTGACTGACTGCACAGAGCACCAGCTCATCTCTCCACCGAAGTGGTACCTATCTATCTACTTGCATACAACATACTTTCGAACTGCTAGGTGGACAGGAGCTGAGGCGACTGACAGGAGCTCACCCTGCCATGCAGTGCTAGGACTCAAAGTATAGAGATGATAGATAGATAGATAGATAGATAGATAGATAGATAGATAGATAGATAGATAGATAGATAGATAGATAGATAGATAGATAGATAGATAGATAGATAGATAGATAGATAGATAGGTAGATAGGTAGGTAGGTAGGTAGGTAGGTAGGTAGGTAGGTAGGTAGGTAGGTAGGTAGGTAGGTAGGTAGGTAGGTAGGTAGGTAGGTAGGTAGGTAGATAGATAGATAGATAGATAGATAGATAGATAGATAGATAGATAGATAGATAGATGACAGATGATAGATAGAGACGATAGATAGATGGATAGATAGATAGATAGATAGATAGATAGATAGATAGATAGATAGATAGATAGATAGATAGACAGATCATAGATAGATAGATAGACAGATAGATAGATAGATAGATAGATAGACAGACAGACAGACAGACAGACAGACAGACAGACAGACAGACAGACAGACAGACAGACAGACAGACAGACAGACAGACAGACAGACAGATAGATAGATAGATAGATAGATAGATAGATAGATAGATAGATGATAGAAGATATAGAGAGACGGGGTGAAATTCAGCAGGTTCGGACAGGTTCTATAGAATCGGTGGTGGCGACTATGCACAGTTCGGAGAACCGGTAAATCGCACCACTGACTGGCCCCGCCCCGCCCCACCCCGCCCCTCCCACTCACTCCTTCTCTCCTCCTGCTCAGGCTCATACACACAGAGCAAACATGAGAAGGAGGTGAGAAGCAGCCAGGTTGAGCGCTAGAAGACTCGGCAGAACTTTTCTGTCGGTTCTGTGGACGTGGCTTGGTGGGGTGGTGCCATCCCACCTTGCCGTGAGTGACGTCAAGTTGACCACGCCCACTCAGTCACGTGACCCCCACCACAAGCCATGCCCACCAAGCCACAACCGGTAGGGGGAAATTTGAATGTTACCCCTGGAGAGAGATGAGAGAGAGAGAGAGAGAGAGAGAGAGAGAGAGAGAGAGAGAGAGAGAGAGAGAGAGAGAGAGAGAGAGAGAGAGAGAGAGAGAGAGAGAGAGAGATACCGCTCTTCTCCAACATAACCTTTTAATAACCAAGCAACCCTGGTGCTAGACTGGAAGAATTCCAATCTTCTCCACCCTTCAAAAGGCAAAGATACCCACCGACAATGTTCTCTATGGTAAGGATCAAGCAGGCCTTTTCAGATTTTGGACAATTATATGGGGCTCCAGTGCAGGAACTGGTTTTGCTGCTGCATCGTTCACACTGTAAGCCAAGCCCTTGAAGAGAAGATGATTAAAGCAATGTGCAATTGTTGTCCTTGTTCTTTCTTGATAGCAGAAATGTCACCTCACAGCTTCTTTATCGTAAATCACACTTCACATGAAATGGCAGTGAAACATGCATGTTGATCAGGAGCAAAAACGAAAAGAAAATTTCCTCCCTTTGCTCTATGCATGGTATAGAATTAGGGAAAAATATTCTTGAAAGTGAACACGCTACCTTAGCCTAAAACAATCCAGAAATTTTGTTGGAGAAGAAAGAGAAGAGATACCCTGTTTTGTAACTTTTGAGGGCCTTCTGTTGTTAGGTTTTTATAGGACAGAGTATGTAGGATTAACAATAAAGATTCTAATTTGTCCACAGTACTCAATGCTTCCAATTATAAGACCCCAAGGTGGCAAGTGAGGAACACGCCAGAGGTGAAATGCTACCGGTTTGGGCCGGTTCTCCGGAACCGGTAGTAACAAATGCTTCCAGTTCACAGAACCGGTAGTATAAATGCTTTTAAAAAGTTAAAAAAAAAGGTTCCAACGATCGGCACAGCTGATTGTCACAGCTGATGAATCATTTTTTTACTTTTTTAAAGCATTTTTTACTACCTATTCAACCAGAACAGTGACTCTGTGAAGTTCCTGCTTGTTGCAGGGGCCATTTTGTGTGATGTCCCGCTGCTTTTGCATTGTGTGTGAGTCAGTTGTGTAGAAGTCAGTTGTGTAGCTTTTGTGTTATTTTTGTGCAAAGTGTGATAGTTGTTCTTTGAGCTCTCTGTGACTCTGTGAGGTTCCTGCTTGTTGCAGGGGCCATTTTGTGTGACGTCCCGCTGCTTTTGCATTGTGTGTGAGTCAGTTGTGTAGAAGTCAGTTGTGTAGCTTTTGTGTTATTTTTGTGCAAAGTGTGATAGTTGTTCTTTGAGCTCTCTGTGACTCTGTGAGGTTCCTGCTTGTTGCAGGGACCATTTTGTGTGATGTCTCGCTGCTTTTGCATTGTGTGTGAGTCAGTTGTGTAGCTTTTGTGTTATTTCTGTGTAAAGTGTGATAGTTGGTTTTTGACGCCACGCGCACCCAGTCACATGATCACCAAGCCACGCCCATCCAGTCACATGATCACCAAGCCACACCCACAGAACCAGTAGGTAAAAATTGTAGATTTCACCACTGGAACACGCTGAAGATATTGGAGACCCACAAGTCATCAAACCAGACATCGATGAACTAGATGACAAAACAGTATACTGTGATATAAAATAAGCACATGATGCCCCTAAACAGTGTTTAAAAATGCCCTCCATCACAGAGGTGGGTTCCTGCCGGTACGCTCTTACCTGTTGGTTGCCGCAGTACCGAAGAAGCCGGTGGTGTTCGCGGCACGGGGCTTCCCCCACCCACTTTCCCCCGCCCACCTAGGTTCCGCCATTTGCGTTCTTTTGCCCTCTGCGCATGCGCAACGCATTCTGCTTGCGCAGAGGGCAAAAGAATGCAAATGGCGGTGTCCAGGCGGGCGGGGGAAAGCGGACGGGGGAAGCCCCGCGCCGCGAATGCCACCGGCTTCTTCGGTTCTGCGGTGACCAACAGGTAAGAGCGTACCGGCAGGAACCCACCTCTGCTCCATCGTCTCTACCATGTAGTCTTTCCATCTTGTGATACCTAGAGATCTGTCTACATAACATATAACTTAAGAGCATGAGATACTGCTTAAGACCTGCTCCAACGTTTCGGCTGTACTATGAATCAGTCCCTGGTAACTTACCAATAGCCAGCAGAAAATCAAAGAGGTAGTAAATCAGCAATATATCCATTCTCTTCAGAACCAAAGAGAATGGAAGACAGGAGTTGAGGTGGCAACTGCATCAACATCTGGAATCTTCTAGCAGAGGAAACTTCCTGGGTTGGAAAGGATATCAAGAATAGGCCAGATTCAAAGCCCCACTTGTAAAACCCATCACTTTGCTAAAACTCAACCTGAACTTGTGGGCCATTATCACACTGAAGGATATTCTAAAGAAGGTCACTCATGGACTTGCCATCTCTTGCATGGACCACTGAAATTTGCTTTGCATAGCAGAGCGCTTGAAGATCATTTGGAAACGCCAGTGGGTGTAAATTGCAGTCGCCCATATCTCGTGGGCAGTTGTGATGTTGCCATGTCACACTGCTGCTGGGGAAGCTGTGCAGATTGCAAGCTTGTTTCCAGTGAAACTCAAGGCTCTGGGTTGCTATCATAAAGCCCTACATGGCCTACAGCAGGGTGTCAAACTCGATGTCATTCAGGGCCGCATCAGGGTTGTGTTTGACCTTGGAGGGGCTGGGAGGGCGTGGCCAGGGTGGGCATGGCCAGCTCAACATCACTCGTGTCAGGGGCACCTGTGGTGGCCAAGGTGGAGTTGGGGGAGGGTGTCTTTGTCTCCAGCATAGGAGACCAGGGAGAGCACGAAACCTTTGTCCTCCAGAGGAGACTTGCCGACTGCTGGTGGACAAGTCCTAAGACAGGACTTCCCTTCCCTCCCTCCCTCTCTCCCTTCCTTCCTTCCTTCTTTCCTTCCTTCCTTTCCATCTTTTTCCTTCCCTCTTCCTTCTCCTTTCTTCTTCCTTCTCCTCTTTACTTAGCAATAGCACTTAGACTTATATACCGCTTCATAGTGCTTTACAGCCCTCTCTAAGCGGTTTACAGAGTTCAGCATATTGCCCCCAACAATCTGGGTCCTCATTTTACCGACCTCAGAAGGATGGAACGCTGAGTCAGCCTTGAGCCTGGTGAGATTTGAACAGCTGAACTGCTGAACTAGCAATCAGCTGAAGGTCGCAGTGCTGCTTTTAACCACTGCGCCACCTCGGCTCCTTCCTTGCTCTCTTCCCATCTTCCCATCTTTTTCTTTGAATTTCCCTTTCTCCTTTCCTGTCCCTTCTTGGATGCTCAAATGCAAAAGGGGAAACATTTCTCCTTTTATTTTGTTTTGCTTTTAGTTTGTTTTGCTAGCCCTCTGCCGGCGAAAACGGAGCCCGAGCACAGCCCTCCCAAACTCCGTTTTCACTGCGGGCCGGTCCTTCACTGTTTCCAGTGCAGCCCCATGGGCCAGATCTAAGCACCCCATGGGCCAGATCCAGGCCCCGGGCCTTGAGTTTGACACCCCTGGCCTACAGATTTATGATATGTCTTTCCCATAGAGAAAGTCTTAACAACCAGGTATGTCCCCTATTATTAAGAGTTGGGTGACACAAGCGCTATTCACAACGTTTAGGATTAACCCAGCTTACCTGAAAGTCAGACCAATTGAATACTTTGGGATTTACTCCTAAGCCAACACACTCTGGTCAAGGATGTCAGTTACATGAACTTCTTTCAACAATTTGGGCATCAGATATGGAATCATGCAAGCCATTACTGATCCAAAGTTATATACCCATTGCATGCCACCAGTTAAATGTTCTCTAGGAGCTAGTTTACATTTCGGTGCTGAAAGATATTTCTCTTAATTCTTCTTATCACTGTCTTTCTTAGGTTAAGGTAAATGACACACTCTATTAGAAGTGGGAAAAAATATTATTGGCTGACACAATTATGACAGCAGTGGCTTGTTCCACCAACCACAGGTTAGGTCAGAGTTCTGTGTCCCACTCTTTGTTGACTGTTACTTCTGTGGTCATAAAGCAAGTTCCAGAATCAAGTTGTACCCATCTGACACCATCTGCATTGCTCATCGTTGACTCCAGATCCCAAGCCTTAAACCTAGACAACTTGACAGTATGGGCAGTTGATTGGTCCCAGGGAGTCAGGCCTCAGGTTTCCTTCCTGCCATCCAAACCAGGCATCCCATCTTGTTCCATAACCAACTTGACTCTGGTGCACCCATGCCAATAAGGAACTAATTGTGTGATCTGTGTAGGTAAGCTGTCATTTGGGAGGAGTGATGGGATAACATTTGCCCTTTGAAGGGGGAAGATATGTGTGAAAGCCCGCCATTAAATCCTTTAGAAATCCACTTATCTTGTGAGGCTTTATATGAGCTCAAAGTCAAAATGCTCAAAAATTGAGAAGTGAGCAGATTTGAGCATTCTCGATGGATAAACCTCAGACCCCAACAGGAAATGATGGGTGTCACAGATCCTTCCTCAAATGTAGTTTTTGATTCAGGAACTCTTATGCATTCCTGGCATATTTTGTCATTGGGTAATTTCCAGAAAGTGCAATGATTGTTTTTTTTTTAAATCACTGAGTGACTGAGAGGATATCTTTAGACTAATAGCCCACATGCTGGACATAAACTGTTTCAACCCCTCCCCTTGGGATGCCACTATAGGGCATTGCATGCCAAAACAACTAGACACAAAGACAGTTCCCCCCCCCTCCGTACCATTATTCTGCTGAATACCTAATTCCCACAATACTGTCTTATGTCTAAGGATATTTACCCATGTAGTATGGCTGTATTACTATTATCCTTCTCATCTTTTCTACTACCTTCTCCTATCGGTATCTTATGATTATATTACTTGTTTGTTGTTTGTCTCCAGAGTTATGCACTGGAGACAAATTCCTTGTGTGTCCAATCACACTTGGCCGATAAAGAATATTCTGTTCTGTTCTGTTCTGTTCTGTTCTACTCTACTCTACTCTACTCTACTCTACTCTACTCTACTCTACTCTACTCTACTCTACTCTACTCTACTCTACTCTACTCTACTCTACTCTACTCTACTCTACTCTACTCTACTCTACTCTACTCTACTCTACTCTACTCTACTCTACTCTACTCTATTCTATTCTATTCTTTCCACCCAATTTTAATTCTGTCTTCTCCTAAAGTATTATCATAAGAGGAGATGGTAAGGATCTTAATAGCCTCGTCAAATTATGTTCCATATGATTTCCTAAATTTCATCTTTCTTGGAAAATTGACTGGGTAACATTGGAAATTGCTCCTTTGTGGACTGAGGTTTAGTGGTAATATGACACAACTGGCTGAAATGATTTTTATTTATTTTATTTTATTTGTTTGTCAAACATGTGCAGGATAGTAGTTGTATAAACATAACATAAGCAAAGAAGTACAGATAAACGAGGACAATAGGACAGTAGGACAGGGACGGTAGGCACAGTGGTGCGCTTATGCACGCCCCCTTACAGACCTCTTAGGAACAGGGTGAGGTCCACAGTAGACAGTTTAAGGTTGAAGCTGTGAGGGTTTGAGGATGTAACAACGGAGTCAAGTAGAGCATTCCAGGCGTTGACCACTCTGTTGCTGAAGTCGTATTTTCTGCAACGGAGTTTGAAGTGGTTTACCTTGAGTTTGTATCGATTGTTTGCCCGTGTATTGTTGAGGTTGAAGCTGAAGAAGTCGTTGACAGGCAAGACGTTGTAGCAGACAATTTTGTGCACTATGCTCAGGTCAGACCGTAGGCGGTGTAGTTCAAGGTTCAATTAGAAAATGTATTTGTAAGAAAAAGGGAATAAAAGAGAGGGAGTGAGGATGTGGTGTCAGAGAGACTGGAGAATTACAGAGACCAAGTATTATTGTAAATTAATGCCTTTATTCCTTCTCCCACTTCGTTTGAAAGACTACTAGACCTCGTGGATAAAAAGAACTTGAAATTTTTATTTGCAATTCTGGAGACCACCCAGATGTTGGCCTTTTTTTATCAAGCACAGAGAAGGAACCAGATGACTTCATGAGAGGTTCTGGATGAAGAGGACTCCAGCAAGGGACGAAAAAATGATGGCTGAGGAAGAAATCACACCCCACACGCCCCTGTCGGTGCAAGCGGCTTTCATACTCAGCTTATAGATCTTCCCCCCAAATGGCACCAGGTCATTCTGTTGCAAGCTGCAGGCATTTGGGGTTGCACAGCCCTTGATGGCGAAGGATTGATTCGTAGAAGATTTATCTGCAACGGGAGAAATAAGCAGAGCTACATTTGTGCAAACATGGGAATCACTTTTGCATGGGGAATTGTGGAATCGGAGCTGGTTCACACATGCAAGTTCAACTCCGGAGTATTGCCTTGCATGTGTGAATCAGACAACACTGAAGTTCCTAAATATATTCTTTCATTTTACCCTACAACACGGGTGGAAAACTATGGTCCTTTTACAGATTAACAGAGTTGGAAGGGACCTTGTAGGTCATCTAGTCCAACCCCCCGTCCAAGCAGGAGACCCTATACCATTTCTGACAAATGGCAGTCCAGTCTCTTCTTGAAAGCCTCCAGTGATGAAGCTCCCACAACTTCTGAAGGCAACTTCTGTTCCATCGGTTGATTGTTCTCACTGTCAGAAAATTTCTCCTTATTTCTAGGTTGAATCTCTCCTTGTTCAGTTTCCATCCATGATTCCTTGTCTGGCCTTCAGGTGCTTTGGAAAATAGCTTGACCCCTTCCTCTCTGTGGCAGCCCCTCAAATATTGGAACACTGCTATCATGTCTCCCCTGGTCCTTCTCTTCACTCAACTAGCCATGCCTGGTTCCTGCAACCATTCATCGTATGTTTTAGCTTCCAGTCCCCTAATCCTCTTGGTTGCTCTCCTCTGCACTTCTTCTAGAGTCTCAACATCTTTTTTATAGTGTGGTGACCAAAACTGAGCCGAGGTGGCGCGGCAGTTAGAGTGCAGCACTGCAGGCTACTTTAGCTGACTGTGATCAGCAGTTCAGCTGTTCAAATCTCACCGGCTCAGGGTTGACTCAGCCTTCCATCCTTCCGAGGTAGGTAAAATGAGGACCCAGATTGTTGGGGGGCAATATAAATATACATTGCTTACTGGTGTAAACCGCTTAGAGAGTGCTTGCACTATGAGGCGGTATATAAGTCTCATAAATAGATAGATAGATAGATAGATAGATAGATAGATAGATAGATAGATAGATAGATAGATAGATAGATAGATAGATAGATAGATAGATAGATAGATAGATAGATAGATAGATAGATAGATAGATAGATAGATAGATAGATAGATAGATGATACATGATAGATAGATACATGATAGATAGATAGATAGATAGATAGATAGATAGATAGATAGATAGATAGATAGAGATAGATAGATAGATAGATAGATAGATAGATAGATAGATAGATAGATAGATAGATAGATAGATAGATAGATAGATAGATAGATAGATGATACATGATAGATAGATAGATAGATAGATAGATAGATAGATAGATAGATAGATAGATAGATCGATCGATCGATCGATCGATAGATAGATAGATAGATAGATAGATAGATAGATTAAATAGATAAATAGATAGATAGATAGATAGATAGATAGATAGATAGATAGATAGATAGATAGATAGAGATAGATAGATAGATAGATAGATAGATAGATAGATAGATAGATAGATAGATAGATAGATAGATAGATAGATAGATAGATAGATAAATAATAAATAAATAAATAAATAAATAAATAAATAAATAAATAAATAAATAAATAAATAAATAAATAAATAAATAAATAAATAAATAAATAAACTGGATGCAGTATTCTAGGGGTGGTCTTACTAAGGCTTTATAGAGTATTAGTACCTCACTTGACCTTGATTGTATCCCTCTGTTAATGCAACTTAGGATTGCATTATGGACCTTAACTCCCAGAATTCCTGAGCTAGCCAAGCTTTAAGGATCGTGGTGTGATTTTAGCAAGTATATTGGAGGAAGGGGTGGATGGGTGATGATATAATTGAAGAAATACCAATAGATTCTCCTGCGAGAGTAATGCATTTCTCCTCAGTTCCGGTGCAGGCAATGTGACTTTTGATTTCACACTCCTTTTGATTGTAGCTTTCACAGGCTGGGCAAGACACCCCGTTTCCCAAATTGCCAACTGGAGGAACTGTAAAGCAAGAAAGATTTCATCTTAGTATCCAAGTGAGAAGGAATATCCAGGGATCCGTTGGGGGTACAGTGTCAAAAAAATCAGGATTGCTGCCATGATCACACAACAATCTTAGTTTTGATAGTGTAGCCAGGTACTATTTTGAATTTTTTGATACCAGCAATATTACCCTTAGACACCCTGAAGGATAAGCATCCTGTACCACTAAGTCAACTATTGGCTACAAAAATATAGTTTTTCCCTTACACTTATCGTATTTTGACCAGTTTTCCATTGACTTGTAAGGGTTTTTTTTCCCCAATGAAGATCCATTCAACTCTGAATAGGCTGTCTTTGAGTGGGGGTTGGCTAGTTCCATTCTAAATTTCCCCCTTTTTTATCCCAGTTTAAACATTGGTCCATCCACAGAATTTCTAACAGATATGCATTAGACCTCTGGGTCAAGAGCCATTGTAGAGTTGTCCTACTTAGAACTTGGACACAAAAAGTATTGCTGTCATGTCTGGAAACCATCTTGGGCATTGGATCTTCAGGCCTGCCACATTTAGTGCTGTGGGAAACTGGGGCAAGGGATTGTGTGAGTGGGGAGATATAGTCAAAATAACATTCCTTTCTCCGAGAGGCAAGGTCACTCTACCCTGCACATGGAGGGGTGTGCCTGGGAGACATCTCCAGTTGGGACGTTGTATTGATTGGACCATGTGATGGACATGTGGGTGCTGAGGCAGGGACTTGGACTTTCTTTTGGGTGTGGAAAACCGGAAGCTTTCAGATTTGGGTTTTCCCCGATGTGCCAATATGACGTCTCTAATAAAATGGAACTTTGAGGAAGCCTCTGAGTTTTCTTTCGTTGTGGGTGTTACTTGGAACCCTGACAACTGCATTGCAGACTTAAAAGATAATAGCTCCTCTGTCCTCATTGTTTTAAGGCCTCTCTGTCCTTAGGAATTGATCCTATGCTTCTGATTTAAGGCTGTAATGACAACAATCTAGAAAAATCCAGGAAAGAGCATGCAATAATCTCTTTCTTCAACAATCCATTGTCCCTAGGATCAGGGGTGGATTCCGGTTTTTGTCTAATTGTTGGTTGTCTGGTTTTTGTCTGGTTCGCCACTAAGCGAACTGCTGGTTCGCTTAGTGGCACGCCACGTGGGCGCTCGCATGCTTCGTGTATGCACAGTGCTAAAACAAAGCTGCGCATGCGCAGAAGCGAAAAACAAGAAAGAACCAGCTCAGGGGCGTGGCCAGGCTGCCGTTACTGCTGGTTCAGAGAACCAGTCCCTATTTTTACTACTGGTTCTATAGAACCGGTCTGAACCAGGAGGAACCCACCTCTGCCTAGGATAGAGGTAAATAGTCAGGAATGGGCCATTAGTCTTCTGATTGCTTGGAAGCTGTGTGACACAGAAATCTTTATTGTTTCTGATGTTTATTTTTCCCTATGGAAAGTCAGTGATAGTGTGACTTTAATAAGACTACTTTTGGTCTGTTCCAAGTATTAATTTAGAGGCTTTCTAAAATTGATTTCTGTTTCTTGAGAAACTCTGTATCTTTTCCCTCCTTGCCGATGTATATTTTAATTAGGATTACATAAAGGAATAGAATTCTTACGTTATAGTTTCCTCTTTTAAATAAAATAATTCTGGTTTTTTTTTAAAGGAACAGTTCCCAAGACCAGGAAATACCCACCACTTAGACTTAATCCTTCATTGCACATATTTGTTGAGCAACAGGCCATATTGCTTTGGATGTGACGTCCATCAGCTGTGGTCAAGGTGAAGGCCAGAGGTCTACAATGCTTTGGGTCAATGCATCCTTTGTATGATCCATTGGGACTGACATTTCCACCTGGGAAGAATGAATGAAAAAGCAAATAGAGAAGAACAGAGCTATTCCATTGGCTTTAGTAGAAGACCACCTCAACCCTTCTTAGCTGAAGATTCTACTGAGTGTTATCCTTTTTTTTTTTAGTTTTATCCCAATTTTATTACTTTATAAGTAACTCAGGGCAGTGAGCATACAATACATACTTCTTCCTCCTCCTATTTTCCCCACAACAATAACAACAACCCTGTGAGTTGGGCTAAAAGAGGGTGATTGGCTCGAAGTCTCCTAGTGCAGGAGTCTCCAACCATGGCAACGTTAAGCTTGGTGGACTTCAACTCCCAGAATTCCCCAGCCAGCAAAGCTGGGAGTTGAAGTCCGCCAGGCTTAAAGTTGCCAAGGTTGTGGACTGTCATGCCTAAATCAGGATTAGAACTCACCATCTGCTGGTGATTGGCCCAAAGTCACCCAACCAGCTTTCATGCCTAAGGCGGGACTAGAACTCACAGTCTCCTGGTGATTGGCCCAAAGTCACCCAACCAGCTTTCATGCCTAAGGCGGGACTAGAACTCACGGTCTCCTGGTGATTGGCTCAAAATCACCCAACCAGCTTTCATGCCTAAGGCGGGACTAGAACTCACAGTCTCCTGGTGATTGGCCCAAAGTCACCCAACCAGCTTTCAATGCCTAAGGCGGGACTAGAACTCACAGTCTCCTGGTGATTGGCCCAAAGTCACCCAACCAGCTTTCATGCCTAAGGCGGGACTAGAACTCACGGTCTCCTGGTGATTGGCCCAAAGTCACCCAACCAGCTTTCATGCCTAAGGCGGGACTAGAACTCACGGTCTCCTGGTGATTGGCCCAAAGTCACCCAACCAGCTTTCATGCCTAAGGCGGGACTAGAACTCACGGTCTCCTGGTGATTGGCCCAAAGTTCTCCGGCCAACTTTCATGCTTAAGACAGAGCTAGAACTTACAGACTTCCCAGTTTCTAGGCCATCACCTTAACCACTGCATCAAACCGAGCCGGTTTGGTGCAGTGGTTAAGGTGCTGTCCTGGAAACTGGGAAGTCTGTAAGTTCTAGCTCTGTCTTACTCATGAAAGTTGGCCGGATGCATGGCATCCGATGAGACCCAGCACTCTTACCCAGTGTATTGACTTCTGTCAAAGTAACACATGCAAGATCTGTGCAATTAGTTCCGCATTTGGTGCTTCCAAGGGGACATGAAACACAGGTTACATTTACCGTTCCTGGAGAGAGAGAGAGAGAGAGTTATTGAGGGAGAAATGAGAAGCTTTTCTGCTGCAGACCCAAACAGGCCTTGATCTTTGGACCACTGGAAGCCTTCAAGAAGAGACTGCCATCTGTCATAAATGATGTAGGGTCTCCTGCTTGGGTGGGGGGTTGGACTAGATGACCTACAAGGTCCTTCCAACTCTCTTAATCTCTTAATCTGTTAAATTGGAAGTGTCCACTCAAGAGGGCAGCTCTGATACTTCCACACTGATTTTTTTAATTTCCTTCTTCCTCTTCTGGTGTTTGCCTACATATGAGGAGCTGGTTCTACAGCAAGGAACAAAGGAACAACACAGGGAATCCTTGACTTACGACCACAATTATGAGCAGAATTTCCACTGCTAAGCAAGGCGGTTATTAAGCGAATTGTGGCCATTCCCCCCCCTCTTTTTTTTAGCCACGGTTCTTAAGCAAAGCACTGCAGTTGTTAAGCGAATCACCTGGTCATTCAGTCATTCCAGCGACCCCCATTGACCGCTTGTCGGAAGTCACCTGGGAAGGTCATAAATGGGGATTCCTTTTACCCTGGGATTCTGCAACGTTCACAAATACCTGCATCCCAAATTCGATCACGTGACTGTGGGGAGGCTGGGGCAGCCGTAGGTTCAAGGATTGGATGTATGTGTCACATTTTTCGTTGCCTTTGTAACTTCCAACGATCCCTAAACGAAGGGCGTAAGCTAGAACTGCATTTACTTGATGTCTATAATCCATTTGTAACCCTCTGCCGAGGAATTCACACGCCTAGCACAAAGCGAAAAATTCGCGGTTGAAAGGACTCACCGTGGACCCAAGGGAGGAGAATAGAAATAAGGCACAGGATCAAATCTCCTTTCATGGTTCCTTGGGGGAAGAAAAAAATGGAGCTGAACTCAGCAGCCGCTTGTTGCGTGAAGAAACAAATATTTCATCCATTGGCTTCAAATTGGCTTTCATCTCACAAAGCCGTATGGTTTTGCTTTGGTTTGCTTTTAAAATGAAGACGTGCAAGAGGAATGATACCTAAGTAACCCTTGAATTAAAACTGGCCTCTAAACTGTGCCAAATCATTTCACAATCACTGGGAGAATAAAAGTCAGGGTTGGCAATGGGCGAATGAGTGCTATTGTATGATGGATGGATGATTGATTGATTTGTAAAATTTATTATCTGCCCGTCTTGCCACATGGTAAATCTGGCCGGTTGAACAATTTCTCATTAGTGTAAAATGTCAAAGAGAGCTTCCAGGTTTAAAGAGTCCAATTGTGAGTGCTGAGTGAGGTCCAAGGACTTTCAATAAAGAAGGGTGGGGAATTTCCACATATTTTAAATAAGTTGCCTGTCCATTCTTTCTCCAAGTTTTACATTTTCTATTGTTCGGCTAGAAGTATGCAAACAATTGAATGCACTTTACGCTGTCTTCCCTCATTTATTTAGCCCTGGACTAGTTCAGGTTTGAAACTCCCACAAGTAAATTTAGAAATCTGTGTCTAACTAACCATTCAGAAATTTACCTACAAAATAATTTGGCAGCTTTTGAAATAACACTAATCTGGATGTGGGAAACAGAAACAAGGAGAGAAAAGAAATAATACAAGAGAGTGGATCAGTGGCGGGTTGCTTACTTATCGATACCGGTGCGCTGCACACGCATCTCCACGTTTCGTGCGCGTGTGTGCTTACTACACGCGCGCGCCCCCTCACGTGATTTTGCTTCTGCGCATGCGCAGAAGCAAAATCTCGCAGAAATCTTACGAGAAAACGTGCACGCGATTTTGGCGCAATTTTGCTTCCGCGCATGTGCGGAAACAAAATCTCACCGAAATCTCGCATGTACGCGTGTCCCTTCATCGGATTTTGGCGCGATTCTTTTTAAATGATGGCGACACACGTCACGGACCGGTGAAGACGGCACCGGAGTGGTCTCGCACAAATTGCGCAATTGGCGGCTCCCTATCGGAACTACCCACCGGACCGCACCGGTAGGAACCCACCACTGGAGTGGATGTCTACTACTTATGCTAAAAAAGAGAGAAATTCATCACAACTTACCTACAGATCCCAGATCCGAAAGATGCGATTCATTCAGGTTCAAGGTTCTTTTCCCTTTATATAGACCTGGTGATGGATTTGCTTAGGTAAATAAATTCACCAAACAATAACATGCCAAATTAGTTCCTGAGAGCATACAAATGTGTTTAGACTTTGCCACTTTTGACCGTTAAGGATATTGGTCCAACAAAACAATAGTTCTCACGAATGAAGGCAAATATACGGGTCCAGGGGTGGGCTGCTGGGGGTTTGCAGGATTTCGGAAGAACCTCTAGCTAAGATTCTGTGCAGTTCCGAGAATCCTCAAATCAGTCCTGGCTGGCCCCGCCCACCGCTCCCCTCCCCAGAGTCCCCACACGGTCTGTTTTGGATGCAGGTATGTGCAGGGTGCATGCGGAGGCTCGGGGAGGCCGAAAAACAGGCCTACCGGAAGTTCGGGAAGGTCCTCTGGAGGGCCTCCAGAGCCTGGGGAGGCCATTTTCTCCCTCCCAGAGGCTCGAGGAAAGCCTCCGAAGCCCGGGAAGGGGAACCCCACACACACACACACCATGGTGCAGACAGCTGACTAGGCCATGCGCACCATGGCCACGCCCACCCAGCAACCAGGCAAAGAACCCCTTGCTAAAAGTTTTGAAGCCCACCCCTGTACGAATCCCAGAATAATGTTGCAGGATCCAATCTGGGTCGGTCGCCGGAGGTTTTGTCTTCCGAGCTTTCGGACTCGTGCTGGAGCCCATTCTCAGGGAACTTCTCTCTCACCAGAATGTGTGAGAGGCTCCAGCATGAGTCCAAAAGCTCGGAAGACAAAACCTGTGGTCCCGGTGACCACCCCAGATTGGATTCTTGCAAAACAATAGTTGGTGCCTTGTAGAAGTATCCTTGGGTTGTGCTGTAGAAACTTAGAGTGATGGTGTTTGGAGAAAGCATTTCTGCGTCTTTCTCCCATAGCTCATAGCCTAGCACGCTGGCTGGGGAATTCTGGGAGTTGAAGTCCACACACCTGAAAAGTTGCCAAGGTTGAGAACCGCTTCCTGATGCTCAGCTGTCGTGAGGTTTGCTTACTCAGCTGAACACATTGTGTGAGCCTGACTTGCTTAAAACATCCATCACTTCGTGGCCATCACAGTGGCTAAGTTCAAAAAAACTTTGGAAATAGGCTGAATTGAGATTGTGAGCCAGATTGTGTGGGAAATGGGTCCAAATGGCTCTCTGAGTGTTTAAGGTTGCCGACCCCTGTCCTAGACTTTCTAGTATAAACCAGATTATTGTACAAGCAGAGTATTGTTTCTCTGAGGGCTGCATGTCCTGTGAACACAGCAATTTGATTTTGGCAATTCGATTTCCTTTAGAACTTGGTGAATCTCTGAAGGGTGAAAAGTTCTGGTGACTTTACTAGGAAGGACATCAAGGCCAGCGGTGGGTTGCTCCCGGTTCAGCCCGGTTTTGTGAACCGGTAGCGCCGGCGGCGGGAGGCTCCGCCCACCTGCCCAGGACGCTTTTGCGCATGCACAGAAGCATTGCGCGCAAGTGCGTGCGTGAACTGGTAGCAAAGAGGGCTATCAGACACAACAACCAATAGCGTTTGAGCATTCAAACGCTGGACCTAGGTGTAAACATACAGTTCAGTTAGAGTTCAGCTAGAACATAACAAGTTAGAGTTCAGTTAGAGGTCAGTCAGAACACAACACCACTACTGATCAAGGCCTCCTCACCTACTCTTTCCAACTTCAGCTAGAAGTGAGGTCATCTTGAAGAAGGCCCCATGCACCACTTTGCCAGTTTCCCTGCTTGTTGAGGTTCCTACAGCAGCTTTTGTCATGTGTGTTGCTTCCACAGCCATGTATTTAAATTTTTAATTTAATTTAATTTAATTTAATGGATTTCTATGCCGCCCAACTCCCTGAGGACTCTGGGTGGCTCACAACATGTAGATTCCATTATAATATAAAATACAATATAAAATACAATATAAAATACAGTAGTTAAAAAATACAAAATACAAAAGTTAAAAAAAGTATCTCATATGTACTATCAAGGGGGGAGACCCATATGTAATCTACTTGGTCTCTAAATCCTGCAATTTAGAGATACCCATATGTAATCTACTTGGTCTCTAAATCCTGCAATTTAGAGATACCCATATGTAATCTACTTGGCTCTAAATCCTGCAATTTAGAGATACAACTTATTTGGACAGTCCAAATTCTAACTTCTTTCTCCCCAACAGAATCTTAGATAAAACTCATCCTTTGCCCCAGAACGATTGTGAAGTCCTGTGTAACTTATGGGAAGTACTGTAGTTTCACCCTGATAAGGGTGACATAACAGGTAGTTATAAATCAGCTAAACTCCCAACTGGATCATAAACTTGGCAGTAATTAATTACTTCTACTGATTTATTTATAGTATTTTTATTCTAAGCTACAAGTAATCTCGGATTCCTTTTTCCCAACCCGTGCAATCACATCTTCAGCTATTCAGGATATGGGGGACGGGTTACAGGAAAAATGCTATTTTCTTCTGTGATTTCCCTGGGGAATTTGGATAGCCATTGTTGAGAAGCAAGTCTTGGATTACATCAGAGGTTGATCAACTCCATCTAAAAAACCAGATGTGTCGTGTTTTCTTTATTGTAGTCTCTCGACATCAGTGGTGGGTTCCTACCGGTGCGGTCCAGTGCACCGTTCCGGTAGGGACCCGCCAATTGTGCAATTTGCGCACGACAGCTCCGGTGCCGTCTTTGCCGGTCTGTCGCACGGCACCATCTTTTTTCCCAAATTTTGGGCCTTTTTTTTCCTTCCTGCGCATGCGCGGAAGCAAAATCTTGCGAGGGGACACTCGCACGCGTGAAATTTTGGTGATTTTTTGCTTCCACGCATACACGGAAGCAAAAAAATTGGCAAAATCGTGCACGTGCGCACGTCCCCTCATGAGATTTTGGCGATTTTTGCTTCCTGCACATGCGCGGAAGCAAAATCGCATGAGGGGACGCGTGCACGAAACATGATGATGCATGCGCAGCGCACCGGTAGCCAGGTAAGAGGAACCTGCCCCTGCTCGACATGCACAAGGAATAAATTCTCCTTTCATCCAAAGGAACATGTTAGAAAGGAGCAGTTTGGTTATTCGAAAACTATCTGGAGCAGGGTTTCTCAACCTTGGTAACTCTAACACATGTGGACTTCAACTCCCAGGATTCCCCAGTTGGTGAAGTCGGTTGGGGAATTCTGGGAGTTGAAGTCCATGTGACTTAAAATTGCCGAGGCTGAGAAAACTGTAGCAGGGAAACTCAGATGGCTGCCACTCAGTGGTGGGTTTATTTTATTTTATTTTTATTTTTATTTATTTGTTTGTCAAACATGGACACCCCTTACAGACCTCTTAGGAATGGGGTGAGGTCGACTGTATACAGTCTAAGGTTAAAGTTTTGGGGGTTTGGGAAGAAACCATAGAGTCAGGTAGTGCATTCCAGGCATTGATCACTCTGTTGCTGAAGTTGCATTTTCTGCAGCCGAGTTTCAAGTGGTTTACCTTAAGTTTGTATCTATTGCGTGCTCGTGTGCTCATGGTTGCACGTGCTCGTGGTTGCTCTCAGTTTGGCCTGGTTTGGTGAACTGGTAGCGGTGGTGGCAGGAGGCTCCTGCGACGGGTTTTAGAACCCACTACTGCCACTCGATGATTTTCAGGAAGTTATTGGGGCAAGGTGATGGGTTTTTTGTTTAGACACTTATCTTCAGACCACTCAAGATTTCTTTTCTGTTTTTGTACTGTTCATTTTTTTTATTGGAAGATGCCCAGAATTGTTGGGGAGTCTGGATGGATGGATAGATGGATGGATGGATGGATGGATGGATGGATGGATGGATGGATGGATGGATGGATGGATGGATGGATGACAGGATAGATAGATAGATAGATAGATAGATAGATAGATAGATAGATGGATGGATGGATGGATGGATGGATGGATGGATGGATGGATGGATGGATGGATGGATGGATGGATGGACGGACGGACGGACGGACAGACAGATAGATAATTATATATATATATATATATATATAGAGAGAGAGAGAGAGAGAGAGAGAGAGAGAGAGAGAGAGAGAGAGAGAGAGAGAGAGAGAGAGAGAGATGACAGATGATAGATAGATAGATAGATAGATAGATAGATAGACAGACAGACAGACAGACAGACAGACAGACAGACAGACAGACAGACAGACAGACAATCTGTCTCTCTTTTTAGCAAGGAATAATCTGTCACGATGTGAATATTGTCAGTTTGTGCATTTCTGTGTTTTCTACTGTTTCTTGTATTTATGGTCAAGCAGACGTATGATATGTTCTATTACGCATGCCTGCATTCCTGAAGTTTCCTCCTTCCTTCTCTTCCGCCATTTCTGCCGAAAGCAGAAGTGATTTTTTCATTAGCCGATAAGATGTAGTTTACTAAGGATTCTTTTTATTATTTTCTACTGAAATAAATATTTTGTTAATTAGATTTAAATCTCGGTTTTATTTTCTAATGAGAATGACTTCAAAAGGGAAGCAAAGATCCATCGACCTCCACGGGGAATTGATTCCCCCCCTCTTCTTAACATAATCTGTCTTTCTGTGTCTGTCTGACAGACACAGAGAGACAGATTACTCTTTGCTAAAAAGAGATGTGTACTTTCATTCATGGCTCCCTCTCCAAATCTTAGTCTACATTTTACAGCAGTGGTGTGTGTCCAACCTTGGCAACTTTTAAGACCTGTGGACTTCAACTCCCAGAATTCCCCAGCCAGCTTGGCAACCGACATGTATTTTTGACAGTTGAAACATCCCAGGGTAAAGCTATCACCGTTTGTAACCTTCCCAGCTGATGTCTGACAAGCCAAGTCAATAGGAGTAACTGGATTCACTCAATCACCATGGCTGGCTGTGGAATTCTGGGAGTTGAAGTCCATAAGTTAGAAAAAGTTGCCGAGGATGGACAAGGATTTTTTATAGGTTGGAACATTAAAGGAACTATTCAATGCATCACAATAAATGGCCGAATCCTCAGCCCAGGTAGGTAAACGGAGTCTCTTAAGTTAATGGTCTTATGTACAGTAGGTAGGCCACCTGGATAGCAATTTATTCAACTTTTTCCAAGCAGAGTAAGCCAATCCCTCTTTTTATGAATCCTCCCTGAGCTTTCAGTTGCATGGGGACATTTGTTTCTGCCTCACCTGTTCTCGGGTTAATGATTAAGCCACTTTCTTCTTTTCATCCATATGCCCCTTATTCAACTGTTGAATGTGGTAAATGGCCTGACTCCTTCCCCCCCCAAAAATCAGACAATGGAATTTTCTCATAAGGTTGTGAGCAACTGGGAAAGAATTTATATTCCTTTTCGAAGTGGGATGGAGACATTTTTAACAGCAAACATGGCTTGATCTCTCTCTCTCTCTCTCTCTCTCTCTCTCTCTCTCTGTGTGTGTGTGTGTGTGTGTGTGTGTGAGAGAGAGAGAGAGAGAGAGAGAGAGAGAGAGAGGGAGAGAGAGAGAGAGAGAGAGAGAGAGAGAGAGAGAGAGAGAGAGAGGGAACTGCAATGCATAAAAAAAGGAACAGGACTTGGTTTGCATAATTGCAGTTAATATATTGACTTATTTTGCATTCCTCTGCAGAACTCTAGACCCCACTCTGGAAATAATTACTGTAGGAGGGAAGGTCCAAAACTATATTTGATTTCATTTCCAAATGATTTGAATGGAATATTAGTGGTATGGCCTTCCTGTCATGCATTTGATGAGTTCCCTCTTCTGTCTTAATAACAGAACAGAACAGAATAACAGAGTTGGAAGGGACCTTGGAGGTCTTCTAGTCCAACCCCCTGCCTAGGCAGAAAACCTTACACCACTTCAGACAAATGGTTATCCAACATCTTCTTTAAAACTTCCAGTGTTGTGTGTAATGAAACTTGCTGTAATGAAACTTGCTGTTTGGTAACAACTTTCTGAGAAATTTGAAGGCCATATTCAGAAGCCATTCATATTAAGAGCCGAGGTGGCGCAGCGGTTAGAGGCAGGTACTGCAGGCACTTTAGCTGACACTGATCCGCAGGTCAGCGGTTCAAATTCACCGGCTTAAGGTTGACTCAGCCTTCCATCCTTCTGAGGTAGGTAAAATGAGGACCCAGATTGTTGGGGGCAATATAAATATACATTGCTTACTGGTGTAAACCGCTTCGAGAGTGCTTGCACTGTGAGGCGGTATATAAATCTCACAAAATAAATAATAAATAAAATAAATGTGCATCTCCGTAAACAGATACGGCCTAGAAACCATCTTGGGCATTGGATCTTCAGGCCTGCCACATTTAGTGCTGTGGGAAACTGGGAGGGGGGATTGTGTGAGTGGGGAGATATAGTCAAAATAACATTCCTTCCTCTAAGAGTCAAGGCCACTCTGCCCTGCACTTGGAGGGGTGTGCCTAGGAGGCATCTCCAGTTGGGACGGTGCATTGATTGGACCATGTGATGGACATGTGGGTGCAGGGGAAGGGACTTGGACTTTCCTTTGGGTGTGGAAAACCCGGAAGCTTTCAGATTCGGGTTTTCCCAGATGTGCCAATATGACATCTCTAATAAAATGGAACTTTGAGGAAACTCAAGCCTCGGAGTTTTCTTTCGTTACTTGGAACCCTGACACCTTAACTCTAACGTATTCTTCCTGTTACATGTGAAGGAAATATTTTTTCTTACTTTATTCCAAATGTTTCTCAAACCACTGGGTGAGTGCAGCTTTTATTCCCAGTTTATTGATTGAAACTTTAAGAAGGGACCCTTGCCAGCATGATACGCCAACGGTGAATTCAATAAAAATAAGAATTCCTAAACATTTTCTACTGCAGTTCCTCTAAGTTGAGACAATTAGCAGCATTTCAATATCATTCGAGGCCCTTTTAATGCACCTCCTGAATTAATAGCTTCCTTTTTCTTAGAAATAAAATTCTTAAACCTTTTTGAAGATCCAGTTTTAACCTGGGTTTGAATCAAATGACCAGAGTGCCACAATCCTCTTGGAATAATGCCATTTTTTGCACTGGAGATTAACATAAAATCTAGTCAGCCATCTAGTGAAGCCTGAGGGGAATACCATATTTTTCGGAGTATAAGACGCACTTTTTTTCCTCCCTAAAAGTGGCTGAAAATTTGGGTGCGTCTTATACTCTGAATGTAGCTTTTTTTTCCCAGCCCTAACTAGGTGCTAACAGATCTTCCCAGCTCTTACCTTGCAGGCTTTTTCATTGTTACTCTCTCCAAAGAATGTTTTTCCAGCCCTAAGTCTTTGCAGGGTTTTTTTCATTGCTCTACTTGCTCCGAATAAGTTTTTTTCTAGCCCTAACCAGGTGCTAACGATCTTCCCAGCTCTTACTGGCTTGCAGGCTCTTTCATTGTTACTCTCTCAGAAGAAGGTTTTTTTAAGTCCTAACCAGGGGATAAAATAATGTGCTGAAGCTGACCAGACTAAGGACTCTAGCCAGATGAATACCTGGTAGGCAGATTGTTTTCCCCTATTTTCCTCCCCAAAAACTAAGGTGCGTCTTATACTCTGAAAAATACGGTATATATTTTTTTACAGGAAGCTTTGGCATATTCATTTATATTTATGTTTTTTGTTAATAACAAAAGTGCATTTAAAATGCGATACAGGTAGTCTCAACTTACAACTATTTGTTTAGTGACCATTTGAAAATACAACGGCACTGAAAAAGTGACTTACGACCGGTTTTCACACTTATGACCGTTGCAGTTTACCCATGATCACATAATCAAAATTTGGGCACTTAGCCACTAGCATATATTTACAACAATTGCACTATTCCTGGGTCACGTGATGCCCTTTTGTAACCTTCCCAACTGGCTTCCAACAAACAAAGTCAATGGGGGAAGCCAGATTCATTTAATGACCACAAGATTCACTTAACGACTGCAGTGATTTGCTTAAGAACTGTGCAAAAAGCATAAAGCGGGACAAAGTCGCTTAACAATTGCCTTGCTTAGCAACAGAAATTTTGTAATCCAGGACTACCTGTGCGGAAATATGTTCTAGATTACGATCGTTTTTCCTGATTGTCATAACCTTTCATGATTTGTAGGTTCATTCAGCCCTCACTGAGAAATGCTACCCTCACTAACCCACATTAGAAAAACTCCTGAACTCATGTGAAAATTTTTGTTTGAACTTAAGAACACATCAAAACAGTGTACATGTTGTCTGCAAATATGCACACTTTGTGAACTTCCACAGTTCCTTCAGAGTGATTTATTTTTAAGCCATTCATGCAAATAGCAATTGTGTGAATGCCTTCCTAACCCTAACCCTACAGAGGAATTATTGAGTCTGTCATCTGCACCTCTATAACTGTCTGGTTTGGTTCTGCAACCCAACAAGACAGACACAGACTTCAGAGGCTAATCAGAACTGCAGAAAAAACAATTGCTACCAACCTGCCTTCCATTGAGGACCTGTATACTGCACGAGTCAAAAAGAGGGCTGTGAAAATATTTACTGACCCCTCGCATCCTGGACATAAATTGCTTCAACTCCTACCCTCAAAACGATGCTATAGAGCACTGCACACCGGAACAACTAGACACAAGAACATTTTCCCCCAAACGCCATCACTCTAAAATAATTCCCTTAATACTGTCAAACTATTCACTAAGTCTGCATTACTATTACTATTAATCTTCTCATCGTTCCTATCACCCATCTCCTCCAACTTATGACTGCACGACTGTAACTTGCTGCTTGTACCCTTACAATTTATATTGTTTCCTAGTATGATTTGATTGCTTATTTGTACCCTATGACTATCATTAAGTGTTGTACCTTATGATTCTTGATGAATGTATCTTGTCTTTTTATGTACACTGAGAGCCTATGCACCAAAGACAAATTCCTTGTGTGTCCAATCACACTTGGCCAATAAAGAATTCTAATCTTCTTCTAATCTTCTCAAAGAATCTTCTAATCTTCCCAGATATGGCTTGCTTGATTAATAACTCCGGCATGGGTGACTTTTATTACCATTATACTGAAAGCAGACAAGGAGGTAAGGATCATAAGAATGGTCTATAAATGTATGTATAAAATAAATGAATAACCCATTGAGACATCAAGAGATTCCAGAGCATTTATAATATCAAAAGGTTGCTGCTATATAAAAGATTCCAAGAACCAATTTATTATATGAAAAACAGTAAAACTCCTCCCAATAATCAAATCTGCTACATCTAAAGCAGTGTTTCCCAATCTTGGCAACTTGAAGATGTCTGGACTTCAACTCCCAGAATTCCACAGCCAGCGAATGCTGGCTGGGGAATTCTGGGAGTTGAAGTCGAGATATCTTCAAGTTGCCAAGGTTGGGAAACACTGATCTAAAGAAATGCAAAAAATCCTCCCAATTTATGTAGTGTCACCCTTTGAAGACTTATCTCAATAACCTTTGTGGGGGGGGGGGGTTCTCTTCATAGGATAGGCAACCCTGGCTAGGTTCTCCTGGCCAGTTTGACCACTTGGAGAAAACAAGAAGCAACACTGATGCAGAAAAGAGGGGGGAAAAAACCCTCACACATTTGTCCATCTCCAAGCAATTTTGGCTGGTGTTCTTGATCGTCTTCATTCACAGATGAAGCCCGGTGAAGGATAGCCAAAGGAGCCCTGGACCTCTGTCTCCAAGCCATACGCTCTTTCCAAGACCCTCCGCGCATCTTCTGCAAAGCTATCCAGAACTGTGTGCAGCAAATAATAAGCAGCCACGAACGAGACGGCCCCTGCTACCAAGTTGTTGAAAACGGGCAATTGGCTCTTCAGCGCCATGGCAGCCACCTGCCCGCAGACGGCAGCTTGGCTCAGAACCGCCCGGACAGCATCCCCTGAAAGGTCTCTCACGAAGGTTGAACGCACTTGGTTTTTCAATTCGTAAGAGGGCTTTGAGACCATGGCGGCCAAGGTCTCCAAAGAAGCATCGTCCAAGCCAAAATGCTGCTGGTAGTTCTTGAGAGTTTTCATGAGCATGGGAATGTTGAGGTGGAAAGGGTGGCCAGGCAGGGCTGAAATGAAACACGCCAGCAGCGCTTTCTTCCAGATGTGCTGCCGCAGCGAATTCTTCTTCTCCTGCACAGCTGCGGTGGTGACGGAGGGAAAGGAAAGCAGCAGGGTGTGCCTCTTGTGACCCTCCAGCTCTTCAGCCAGAGTCTCCTGCAAGCGGCGGAAATCAAATCTATGCAAATGGAAGCTGGAGACCAAGAAGACCTTGGGGTTCTCCAAACCTTCCTTCTTCAGATGGTGGGTACAGTCTGACTCTATTTGCTGCAGCACTTGAGCTTCCTGGAACAAGGTTGGCCTTCGTTGTTGGGTAGCCCGCAGGTCCTGGTCTACCTTGGAACGGACGAAGTAGAAGCGTTTGCCCATGGCAGCCACAGACCGAGCCAGCTCAGCGTGATTCTCTCGGAAACGCTCGGATGTTACGATGATGAAGAAATCGTACCTCTCAAACCTCACCTGCTGCAGGTAATTTTGGGCTTGGAAGGAAGGGGTGCCAATGCCTGGCAGGTCCCAAAGCCGAACACGGGGCAGATGAGGGTGATGATAAGGGGTGGGCGAAGCAGTAGTCTCAACCACACCAGTTTTGGCCGCACGGAAGTCGTCGTCGCTGATCCCCAATATGGCGTTGATGAAGGTGGACTTGCCAGCCCCACCTTCGCCCGTCACTGCGATGTCCAGCGTGGTGGTTTCTAGAGAATCCAGGAGTGACTGGACTTGGGAGGACACCTCCAGAACAACTTTCGACTGGATGGCAGAAGCCATCTCTCTGAGGTCCACCTCCTGGATGTCCATGGTGGAAGCTCAGCTGAAAGAGAAGAAGAAAATAGGGGAATTAAGTTTCTTTCTATACAAGCCATTTTTTAAAAAAACCCTCCCTTTTTATAACCCTGTAGTCCCTATTTGGGGTAGAGTTGGGGTGACTGGACGGAGCTGAGCGTTTACTGGCCAGATGCCCTTCCTGATACCCTACATAGAGTTCAAAGCAGGGTTTTTTTCCTTTGTGCGTCAGGAGAGAAATATCTGTTGCTACCTAGGATTGAACTCCCAACCTTCTGAGTGGGAGGAGGGCATCTTCACCACTAGGCTACCACAATGCTCTTCTTTCTATATATGCAATATATTTGCAAAATGTAGAATGGGCAACAGCTCCCTCTGCTGGGCAGTTTTAGTCATGCACTGCTGATTTGAAAGCGCCGTCTCTACACCTTTCAAATAACTCAAGGTAGCAAACGTATCCAAAACACCTTCTCCTCTTATTTTTCCCACAACAACAACCCTGCCAGGTGAGTTGGGCTGAGAGAAAGGGACTGGCCTAAGATCACTCAACTGGCTTTCATGGCTAAACTGGATTTGAACTCACAGCCTCCTGCTTTCTAGCCTGGTGCCTCAACCACTAGACTGAATAGTCCACTAAATCTTACTTCCTTCAGTGTAATAATAGGTGAGCAATCAATTAAAGCTGTTCAGGAGAGAATTTCCTATCTAGATCAGACTGGGATCAATTGTCAAGGTGATGATCCCATCTCGATACAGGTGGTTTCTCGACTTACGACTTGCAATTGAGCCCAAAATTTATGTTGTTAAGTGAGACAGTTGTGAGGTGAACCATTTTGCCCCATTCTATGACCTTTCTTGCCGCAGTTGTTAAGTGAATCCCTGCAGTTGTTAAGTGAATCTGGCTCCCCCATTGGCTTTGCTTGTCAGGAGGTCACAAAAGGGGAATCCCATGACCTTAAACACTCAAAGAGCTGTTTGGACCCATTTCCCACAGAAAAGAAAACACCGGGAGCCACAAAACCCTTCCCGTGCCTGACTATTTCCTGAGCGGCCACAGAACTAGCATATTTAAATTTTAAAAAATCTGATTTAAATTTTAAAAATCCGATTTTTTTTATTTTTTTAAAAAAAATCTTTGATTTTTATCCACCCTGCAACCAGCCAGCACCTCTATTGGACAATGTGACAGAGGACTTGTGGGAAAGGGGGAACTTTCATTTTTAAGTGGGTGAAAACCGCGGGAACTTTCAGAGTCGGCTTTTACTAGTTGTGCCAATATGATGTATCTAATAAATTGTTCTTTGAGGAATCTACCTGCCTCGGAGTTCTGCTTACTATAAATGCATTACTTGGAACGCTGACAGTCGCCTCATTTAACTCTTTGAAAACAAAATCTCTTCCTAACACAACCCTATATTTGATCCTAATGTCCACACAAAGGCTGCGTCAAAGTGCATTTCTGTTCATCAAACTTTTGGGGTTTTTTTCCAGGCATGCAAATTTTTGCCCACTTTTTCTCTGTGACTGCTGCTTTTGTTCAAATTCCACCAGCTCTTAAACCCGCAGACATTTTCCTCCTACAGCTACTCAGTTTAGAATCCACAGTCCCGTTCACAGGGCACACCCATGGCCTCCCTAAAAAAAGCAACAAGAGAAGGAAGCGGTTGTGTTACTTTTTTCCTACACTGAAAGAACAACCCAAACCATGGAGCACCGGCACACAAAAACACCAATCCCAGCGAAAGAACATTGCGCACACGACAATTTAAAAACATGAACTGAAAATCAGCAGCAGCAAATCATCGGCAACCATCACCCACTACAGCCCACCCTGTCCTACCCGAGAACTTACATGACATTCATTTATTACACACAACTACAAGTTAGTATCGAAATGTGACCACAATCGAGCCTAGAATTTCCACTGCTAAGCAAGACAGCCGTTAAACAACGTTTAACCTGTAAGACCTGTATACTGCACAGGCCAGAAAGAGGGCTGTGAAAATATCTACAGACCAGGGGCGGGTTCCTCTTACCTGAATATCGGTGCGCTGCATCTCGCTACACGCACGAATCCCCTCGCACGATTTTGCTTTCTGTGCGTGCATGGAAGTAAAAAATCGTTGAACTCACATGCACGCATGTCCCCTCACGAGATTTTTCTTCCGCGCATGCACAGGAAGCAAAAAAAGCCCAAAAATTCCAGAAAAAAGATGGCGCCAGGCGACAGACCGGCGAAGATGGCACCGGAACCATCGTGTGCAAATTGTGCAATCGGCGGGCCACTACCGGGACGGCAGAATGGACCGCACCAGTAGGAACCCACCCCTGCTACAGAACCTCTCGCATCCTGGACATAAAAGAGTTTCAACTTCTACCCTCAAAAAGACGCTATCGGGCACTGCAGTCAGAACAACTAGACACAAGGACAGTTTCCACACACACCCCATGCCATCACTCTGCTAAACAACTAATTCCCACAAGACTGTCAAACTATTTACTAAGACTGTAATTACTATTCTTCTTCTCATCCTTCCCAGTACCTATCTTCCTATGACTATAACTCTGTTGCTTATCACTATTGCTGTATGTACACTGAGAGCTTACACACCGGAATCAAATTCCTTGTGTGTTCTAATCCAGGGGTCTCCAACCTTGGCAACTTTAAAACTTGTGGACTTCAACTCCCAGAATTCCTCAGCCTGCTTTGGCATTCTGGGAGTTGAAGTCCACAAGTCTTAAAAGTTGCCAAGGTTGGAGACCCCTGTCTAATCAACACTCAGCCAATAAAGAATTCTATTCTATATATATATAGTCCTTTGGTGCTCTCTGAGCTTGCTTGTTTTCTTGCAGACTTTTCAATATATATATATATATATATATATATATATATATATATATATATATATATATATATATATATATATATATATATATATATATATATATATATATATATATATATATATATATATATATATAAAAATATATAATGAAATTATATATATATATAATGAAAATTTCTCTCCCATATTTGGGTACACCAGGATAACACGGCAGAAATATATATATGTAATATATATATAATGAAAAGTCTGCAAGAAAACAAGCAAGCTCAGAGAGCACCAAAGGACCCCACGCCAGTCCCCCTTTTTCGGCGCCTCTGTCACTCTGAATGGTCATTAAACGAACGGTTGTAAGCGGAGGGCTCACCTGTTGCCGACTCGTCCCCGACTTACTGCACCAGCAGGGAGGATCCGAGCCCACCAACCACCTCGCAAAGGATCCTTCCAACCGGCTTCGGTCTTGCAGGAATTAAGCCGCGAATTAAGGAGATGCGCGCGATCCTTCGGGGCTCCTCGGTCCCAGAAATGTTAAAGTCCTACGCTTCTCTTTCTGGATTTCTTCCCCCGTGAAACGAAGCTGGAGATGGGCGGATGGAAGGGAAACGAAAGAGAAACTTGATCCTCCAGAAGGCGGAGCCGCTGCCGAGCCGGAAAGGGGGAGTTGCTTTCTGAGTTCCCCAAAGGAGCAACCTTGCACGGCATCCTGAACGGAGTCAGGTTGGGGGTAAATCTGGACGGGCTCCGTTTCTTCGTCCTTGGGGGGGGGGGGGATATGTGTGTGTGTGGATGGGTTGCAGAGCCGTGGGAAACGCCGCGAAATGTTCGTTTTATTCGGTTCGGCCCGATCTTCCCCATTTGCAAAGGCGATGCGCGCTTTAAAGGATCCAGGCACCAGGTCAGAGAACGTTGCAAACGCCGCGCTGGCTTGTAAGGTTGCTTGCAAAAAAAAATCTGCTTATTCTAATTCTCTATGGAGATTCTCCCAAAAATATATATCTTATTCTGTCTATGGAGATTCTTCCCCCCCCCCCCAAAAAAAATGCTTATTCTGTCTAAGTCAGTGTTTCTCAACCTTGGCAGTTTGAAGATGTGTGGACTTCAACTCCCAGAATTCCCCAGCCAGCAAAACTGGCTGGGGATTCACCTGGAGAATGGCTGTGATTGAAGTTTCCTTGAAATTTGGGGTTATCACCCCTCCCCAAGACTTGCACCCCTGCGGATATGATGTCTTCCAGTAGAAGCGGCTTAAATGAAGAAGGGGGAAACGCGCTGCCCCCCCCCCAAGAAAACTGATTTTTTAACAATTTTTTTGAAGTCTTGCCAAGATTTTGAAGCCTCTTTTTTTTTTCCTTGCTCATTCATTTACTTCTTTGGACACGGGAGCGGATTATTGACCGCGTGCACACTTGATGGGCAGGGGGTTGGACTAGATGACCTGCAAGGTCCCTTCCAACTCTGTTAATCTCTGTGAAATCAGCGAACCCAAGTTCAGACTTCGTGGGAATGCGGCTGTTGAGTTTGCACGTGAAAAGTGCTGCTTTGAACCCCGTTCCTCCGTCCGTACCCCACAACTTGGCTGGCCTCGAGACGGGAGGCGGCGAAGATGAGGGCGCAATCTTATTTCGGAATTAACACAACCTCTATTTATTATAATAACTCAATGAACTTGGAGGGCGCCAGGTTGAAGAAGGCCGGCCCAGCCCTGCGACCAAAGAACCCGCCCCTCTCTGTCTCTATGGTTACCAGGCTTGCGCTACAAAGCAACTCACGCAAGAACGAAGGGGCGGGGCGAGCAGCCTCTCCTGACGCTGCGTGGGTGGAGCCTGCAAACTCGGGAACGTTCGTTGGGAGGCGGGACGCAGTCTCGTGCTCCTATTGGCTGGCCCGCAGGGAGCGACAGATCAAAAGAGCTTAGCTGTTCCCAGGGTCTGATTCTAGGCGGGCATCTCTGTAGCGCGTGCGATGCGCATCCATCCAAAAGTGAATTATTCCGAAGTGAGCGTGCAACGGGGTTGTAATCTTTAAATTGTGCTAAACTGGTTGTCCATATAGCTCACCAGGATTCGAAAATCGACTGGCAGAACTGTTAAAAACGGAGGGCCGCACAGGATGGACTTTGTAATACTTGCAATATGGGTTTCAAAGAACCACCCAAGAGTTACAAGTGGGGGGGGGGGGCATATATTTTAGCAGGCTTTATTGAACTTGTCATAAAGAAAACTTCCTAGGCTAAAGAACTGCAAAATTCCTATTACAATCTAACAAGCGATTTTGGGGGCAGGGCAGCTTATTTAAAGCTTCAGAACTTTGTGTGTAAAGACTCAGATGAATGTTTATTTTTATCCTGCCTTTTTATTTTTTAAAAAATAATTCAAGGTGGCAAACACAAAACTACTTATACCTATTTTCCGCACAACAACCCTGTGAGGCGGGTTGGGCTGAGAGAGAGAGAGAGAGGGACTGGCCCACAGTCATCCAAGTTGACTTTTGTGGCTAAAACGAGACTAGAACTCTCCATTTATAGCAATAGCACTTAGACTTATATACCGCTTCATAGTGCTTTACAGCCCTCTCTAAGCGGTTTACAGAGTTCAGCCTATTGCCCCCAACAATCTGGGTCCTCATTTTACCCACCTCGGAAGGATGGAAGGCTGAGTCAACCTTGAGCCTGGTGAGATTTGAACAGCTGAACTGCTGAACTAGCAGTCAGCTGAAGTAGGTTGCAGTGCTGCTTTTAGCCACTGCGCCACCTCGGCTCCTAGATTTCGTGGATTCTAGCCTGGTGCCGTAATAAAAGCATACCTTAAAAATAAACAAGGAAAACTGAAATGCAGTCCTAACTTCCCAAAACCTCCATAAACCCTGTGGGGACTATTTAGAAGGACCAAGAACATTTGCCAGACCAATCCTCGAATACAGCTCACCTGTCTGGAACCTGCACTGCATATCAGACATTAATACAATTGAGAGAGTCCAGAAATATTTCACAAGAGTCCTCCGCTCCTCTGCTCGCAACAGAATACCTTATTCCACCAGACTTGAAATTTTGGGCTTAGACAATTTAGAACACGCGCACACAATAGATTCAAACTCAATTTAAACTGCTCCAAACTCGATTGCAGAAAATACGACTTCAGCAACAGAGTGGTCAATGCCTGGAATGCGCTACCTGACTCTGTGGTTTTATCCCCAAACCCCCAAAACTTTAACCTTAGACTGTCTACAGTTGACCTCACCCCATTCCTAAGAGGTCTGTAAGGGGCGTGCATAAGTGCACCATCGTGCCTACCATTCCTGTCCTACTGTCCTATTGTCCACATTTACCTATACCTACTGTGCTTTGGTTTATATTTATACCATACCTGTTTTGGTATATTTTTGACAAATTAAAGAAAGAAAGAAAGAAAGAAGGCAAATCCAATTTTAAGAACGGAACACAAAGTAATCCAGATTGAAGGACTGCCCTGTCTAGAGATTATTCAGTTACTACAGTGCTGAAAAAGCCACTATTCTTATCACTTACAACTGTTATGATGGTATAAGATCTGCTTCAGCAGGGAGCTGGACTAGAAGACCTCGAAGGTCCCTTCCTGCTCTATTCTGATTGATTTGAGCACTTCACAGCTGGCTCCTGACAGGCAGAATCAATGGAAAATCTGGCAGTAAAATCACGAGTCGTGTGCCACGCATGAGAAATCAGGAGTCCATCAGGCAGTTCAAATGAATATACAGATAGTCCTTGTCTTACGGCCCCAATTGAACCAAAAATTCTGTTGTTAAGTGAGACCTTTGTTAAGTGAGTTTTGCACCATTTTACGACTTTTCTTGCCTCAGTTGTTAATCACTGCAGTTAATAAATTAGTAATCTGATTGTTCAGCGAATCCAGCTTTTCCCCATTGATTTTGCTTGTCAGAAAAGGGGATCACATGACCCTGGGACACTGCAACCGTCATAAATATGAACCTGTTGCCAAGCGTCTAAATTCTGATCACATGATCATGGGGATGCTGCAAAGGTCGTAACTGTGAAAACCAGTCATAGGTCACATTTTTCAGTGCCGTTGTACCTTTGAACGATCACTAAATGAACTGTTGTAATTCGAGGACTACCTGCATTGGTTTATTGTAAGCTTAAGCACTCTACAAAGAATCTGAACTACTAACAGTCAAAGCAAATTGGTGGTAGATAAAGAATCAGTGGAATTCAAGTGGGCTTGAGACTGAATGTCACGATGTGAATTATTGCCAGTTGTGCAGATCTACTGTTTTCTTGTATTTATGGTCAAACAGACATGTGATATGTTTTACTACGCATGCCTGCATTCCCAGAGTCAACTCCCTCCTTCTCTTCCTCCATTTCTGCCGAAGGCAGACGTGACTTTTTCATTAGCCGATAAGATGTAGTTTATTAAGGATTTTTGTTATTACTTTTCTACTGAAATAAATATTTTGTTAATTAGATTTGAATCTCGGATTTATTTTCTAATGAGAATGACTTCAAAAAGAAGCAAAGATCCATCGACCTCTAATACGGGGGATTACCCCCCCCTAACACTGAAGATCTCTGCTGGGTCCAGACTGATGACGCATTTGACCCCTCCCTCGGGCTCAGCTTAACCATCTCCTACATAATAGTCACACGTTGTCTCAATAAACAACCACAAATGGAAGTGAGGACGTAATTCTGTCAGGCTGATGTTGAATCTCTTGCTTAGCAACTCTTGTCACTTAGTGATGGAGTCGCCAGTCCCAATTGTGGTCCTTAAATGAGGACTATATGAATTCTTACTTGCTCTGTCTTCCCCCTCCCCTCGACCCAGTGATGACAACTCTCTGATATTCAAGAAAGCTTTTGCCGCTGTTGAAAGAACAAGAGAGGGAATCTCTCCAGGGAGGTGTCAAGTTTTCCCAGCCGAGATCGGCTTCCACGGGCTAAAAAGGTCGAGAGGGGTTAATTGAGGACACTGATCTTCACCGGGCACTTTCTAAACCGCCAGCAGCTTTGGGATGCTCCGTGCAATGCCGGCTTTATACGCTTAAACCTGCGAGCAAGATTTGAGTAAAATCATGTCCAGCAGGCCCAAAACGTTGCTTGTGGTAAACAGGACCTTTCTTCAGGAAGCCAGTTCAGAGCCTTTTGCGTAAAGAGAGACTCCAGTGCCAAATCGGGGCCTCAGATGGCTGGCTTTTCTGAAGATCAGCTGCCAATTTCGGCTGCTCCCTTTTTTTAGCAGTGTGAATGATGCAGTTTGGCCCTTGGATGTTTCCATCCTTGGAACAAAAGTCAATACTGTAGAACAGGGGGTGGGTCAAACTGGATTTCTTCGAGGGCCGGATCAGCATTGTAGTTCTCTTCCGTGGGCCGGCCAGGGAAGTGGGGTGGGGGGAACGAGACAGGACGGATGCCTCCTGCAGCCCCCTGCCGGCCAAAACAGGGTGCAGGGAGGCCATGTGCAGCCTCCCCCGCACCCTATTTTTGACCTGGACGGCCACCTGCAGCAATTTGCCGGCCAAAATGTGCCCTGTTTTGGCTGGCAGAGTGCTGCAGGAGGCCATCCAGGCCGAAAACAGACCACACACTACACCCCGTTTTGGCTGGCAAAGTGCTGCAGGAGGCCATCCAGGCTGAAAATGGGGTGCGGGGGGGGGAACTCATGTGGCCCTCCAAACCCGGTTTGGCTGCCAGAGGCCCCACGGGCCAGTCCTTTGCTATTTCCAGGCAGGCCCCACGGGCCAGATTTAAGCACCCCGGGGGCCGAATCTGGCCCGCGGGCCTTGAGTTTGACACCCCTGCTGTAGAATAGATTTGGGGGAGGGGGTAAAAGGTAGAGGGGTCCCTGTGGATTTTACTCCGCTGGTCGTTGCCGATTATTGGGGACGGTGCTCATGTCTGTTTCAAGGCCATTGAGTCAGCGCTGTCCGAAGACATTTCTGTGGTCGTGTGGCCTACATGACATCACAGAGCGTGGTCAGCTTCCCACAGAAGTTGTACCTATTTTATCTACTCACATTCCCATGTTTTCGAATTACTACGGTAGGTTGGCAGGGATTTGGGCGAGGACAGGAGCTATAGCCTTATATAACAAGATGTGCCAACTCCAACATTACTGACTTGCCTGAATACCAACTTCGGGCATTGCTCTGCACGTCTGCCAACGCTTACGAACAATACTACCACACCATGACACGCAAGAGTCAAATGTGCTCCTTCCTTTTATCTGGCCCCAGAATACTACTTGGGTGGCCTCCCCATATAATACGGTTTCTTGAGCTTGTCCATATTAAGACAGGCGGACTTTGACTCCCAGAATTCCCCAGCCAATTCTGGGAGTCAAAGTCGGCCTGTCTTAATGTGGTCACGTTTGAGAAAGATGATAGCAATAGCACTTATATACCACTTTATAGTGCTTTACAGCCCTCTCTAAGCGGTTTAGTCAGCATATCACTTCTAGCCATCTGGGTCCTCATTTTACCGACCTCAGCAGGACAGAAGATTGAGTTAATCTTGAGCCGGTCAGGATCGAACTCCAGACTGCGAGCAGAGTTAGGCCACAATACTTCATTCTAACCACTGCACCACTACAATCTAACATCTACCCCAGCATTCCCTAATGGGGGAGGAGAGAGAGACAACCGCTGCTCCACACCCACAGCAGAAAATTGCACCCACATCCCCTCGGTTCTTACATTATTGCAATCACGGATATTTGAGGGTTCACACCATCCATTCACTTCCATCCTTCCAAAGTTGGTAAAATGGGGACCCAGATTGTTGGGGCGATATGTTGACTGTAAACTGCTTAGAGAGGGCTGTAAAGCACTGTGAAGCGGTACATAAGTCTAAGTGCTATTGCTATTATAAAAGCCGTGGTGGCACAGTGGTTAGAATGCAGGCTAACTCTGCCCACTGCCAGGAGTTCAATCCTGACCTACTCAAGGTTCACATAGCCTTCCATCCTCCCGAGGTCAGTAAAATGGGGACTCAAATAGAATAGAATAGAATTCTTTATTGACCAAGTGTGATTGGACACACAAGGAATTTGTCTTTGGTGCACAGGCTCTCAGTGTACATAAAAGAAAAGACACATTTGTCAAGAATCATGAGGTACAAAACTTAATGATTGTCATAGGGTACAAATAAGCAATCAGGAAACAATATTAATATAAATTGTAAGGATTCAAGCAACAAGTTACAGTCGTACAGTCATAAGTGAGAGGAGATGGGTGATAGGAACGATGAGAAGACTAATAGTAATAGTAATGCAGCCTTAGTGAATAGTTTGACAGTGGTGAGGGAATTATTTGTTTAGCAGAGTGATGGTGTTCGGGGGAAAACTGTTCTTGTGTCTATTGTCTTGGTGTGCAGGGCTCTATAGCATCGTTTTGAGGGTGGGAGTTGAAGCAATTTATGTCCAGGATTTGAGGGGTCTGTAAATATTTTCACAGCCCTCTTTTTGACTGGTGCAGTATACAGATCCTCAATGGAAGGCAGGTTGGCAGTAATTCTTTTTTCTGCAGTTCTGATTCTCCTCTGAAGTCTGTGTCTGTCTTGTTGGGTTCCAGAACCGAACCAGACAAATTGTTGACCGCATGCTGACTCTGTAAACCGCTTAGAGGGCTGCAAAGCGGCATACAAGTCTATCGCTATCCACCCAATCCTAAGCGCCCCAACAAGGCTGGGTTCACCCACCCGCCCCCCAAAAACTTTGCAAAGATAAACCACAAACCAAGCAGCTTCACCCTCTGCCCAGTTTTCTCGTGGGTCCGGGTAAAGGGGTCGTGTGAACGCAGGCTCCACCTTTGCCCTTCTACACGCTTCCCGTGCCTTCGACGACCTCCTTTGGCAATTCCCCCCCCTCCCCTTCTCTGCACCCGAATAAAATTAGAAAGTGAAGTCAGGGGCTTCCAGGGAAAGGGGGCGGGGGGGGCGACGAAACGTTTCCAGCGGGAAAGCTTTATTTGGAGACGACGACCAGCAGGTCTTCCCCCCCCCCTCCCACCTTTCTCCTCCCCTCGCGCGCGTGCAAACGGAAACGCGGGAGCGCGCGCTTTCCCAAGCTTGCTTGAACGTTCCAGGCGAGGCTCGTGCCCGTCCTGCCCGGGGAACGCCGGCCGCGGGAGCGCGCCTTTTTGCAAAGCAGCCGCGCCTTCTGGCTGGCCGACCGACAGACACCCCGACGCGGATCCGGATTGGACGAGGGAAGCAGCCAAGTCGAGAAGGTTCTGTAAAGGGGGGGGGGGAAGCGGGGGGGGGAGGAGGAGGAGGAGCACGGGGGGAATGTACTAGAAGGGGCGGGGGGGGGAGAAAGCGGGACTCTTGCCTATAAAGTCGGGCAGAGGTGGACCGTCGGGCGTACAAGCAAAGCGTGCAAAGAAGCGCTCGGAGGATTTGCACGGCGGGTTGGAAAAAGGAAAAACAGAAGCCAAGCGCGTTGGGGAATTCGCCGAGAAGCGATTGCAACGAGCCAAAGGTACCTACTTGCAAGTTGCTAGGAGAAGACATTGCAAAGGCGTTGCATCCCCACGACGCGTGCCCGGTCCGGGTTTTTTCCTCCTGCCCCCTTCTTTTTTGCAAGATCTCGGCTTCTTCCCTGCCCGCGGTGCGTAGAATTGGTTGGCTGCCGCCCCGCGAGCGAGTGCCCCTCCTCGGATTAACCACTGGCCAGGCGGCTCCGGCTCCGAGAATCGTCCGCGGACTCGTTCCAACGACGCGCCTGTTCCGGCCCGCTGCCTTTTGCAGCGAGTTTGGGAAGTTGCATTGAGTCGGGGGGGCTGGAGGCTCCGAGGTTTGGTTTGGTGGGTTTTTTTGCACGAGTTGGGCGTCCCGGGGTGAAGCCAAGCCCGTTTGCTTGGGCTCTGCCTTACGGTTAGAAAGTGGGCTGATTCGGGAGAAGCGTGTCGTGTGAATGCAGGCGAGGAGGAGTTTAGGGAAAGGGTGCCCGCGTTCCCTGTGGTCATGAGAATCGAAGGGCTGTTGTGTTGAGTTGAAGGGAGGGGCGGTTGTGTCCCCTCTACCGATTAGGCTGGGCTAAGGACCCTTGTGCGATAAGAGGGGGAGACACGGAACGTGGGGATGGTGCAAGAGAGCCCCAGACGCGTGTGATCCTTTCGCTAAAAACTCCCCGATTTCTTTTTGGATACGTCCGACTTCCAACTACAGCCTGTTTGTTCTAGACTAGAGACTTTGAAAAGTGTGGGGAAGGGGTGCCACATAGGCTAGTGCCCCTAGATCACCCACCCACCGGAAAAAAAATGAGAGGGGGGGGGTCTTTGGCTTGCAGCCTTAGGGAAGAGACGGTTTATTGCAAAGTGGATTTTCCCCCCCACTTCCTTTAACACGCAGTTCGTTTTTTGCTTTGCAGTCTTTAACCCTTTCGCTACCCAGTTGCTGAAGAATGCAGAGGAAGCATCGAGAATGTCTGGTCTCTGTCCGGATAGGAAGCTTCCCCCCCCTCCCCGCACCATCCAAAAAAAGGGCTGGAGTCTAGGGTTGTTGGATCAAAGCCTGAACCACAATCTCCCCCACCCACCTTTCACTCTCTCTCTCTCTCTTTCTTTTTTTCTTCTTTCTTAAGTTGTTTTGAGTTAAAATATCTTGGTCAGTGGCCCAGGATAATTTCGTGCTGCGCAGAAAGTCTAGATCATAAAGAGTTGGAAAGTGGATGCATTCCTTGTAAAATAAAAAGCAAAAAAAAGGAGCCTTCCATATATTTTTTAATAAGGATTGATTCAGAATGCTCAGCCCCGGTCGGAATAAAACGAAACTTGCCTGCGACTGGCAAGTTGGAGACCTCTTGAAATCAGTATTTTAATTCATAAGTAAATAGGCAGAGGAATTAGATTGTGACATTTGTCTTTGGGGGGGAATTGGATTTTTTTTATATTTTTTTAGTAACTGTCTTATCCTTTCATCCTCTTAAAGTCTTGCCTCTCTTTTGGAATTTATGACCCTGTGTTGTTTTTTTAAAGTTCAGAGCCTGAATGGCAGGCAATTGTCTTCATTCTTTCTGTATTACTTAAAGGTTATTTTTATGACGCAGTTCAGCCAGAAAAAAAATTTTTTTTTCCACTGGGATAAGTGTGAATCAATGGAAAAGAAAGCCTCTGTCTGGCCTGTTGTTTGGACTTCACTTTTTTCCGAAAATAATGTTATAAGATTTGGGGTTGAGGTGAGAAGACCTGGATTATGATCTTCTCCCTACCAGAATAAAGTTTTAGAAACTTAATTGTAAGGTTTTATTTTAGAAGCAAGCTTGTTGGTTTTGAGCAGTACAGATTGATCGCGCACACAATTCTGAGCAGCAATTCAATTTCTGTAGGAAAATGCATTTTTTTCCACCCTGAACCCTTTGATGTGGTTAAAACTAACTTTATCAAAGAGTAGTTAGGAAAACTTGGTTCCATCGGACATCCTGGTTTTCCCACCCTGAATTCCAGGATTTTTGCTGCAACTTTTAGCCCCAGAAGTCCAGAGAGCCTTAATTCCTCTGACAGACGAAACAGGGGCTCTGTTATAGAGATAAAAACAACAAGGCTAAGTCCCAAAATTGAGTTAAAAGTCTTGAAAATAGTCTGGGGATTCGGCCCTGTTGGTTATTTCTTTAAGCCAGAGGTCTTCAAATTTGGCAACTTTAAGACTTGTGGACTTCAACTCCCAGAATTCTCCAGCCAGCTGGCTGGAGAATTCTGGGAGTTGAAGTCCACAAGTCTTAAAAGTTGCCAAGTTTGAAGACCCCTGCTTTAAGCCTTCCCATCTGGGTTGGGGGCTGTTTATGAAAGACCTGCCAAGAGATCCACAGGTCTCTTTCCAGAACCTTGCCAGCAATACAAGAAAGTCTAGTTGGGTCGAATATCTGGAGATTTTCAGGACATGGTGCTTTTTTCAAAAAAACCCAACAACTGGACTTTCCTTGGGTTTTTTCCTTTTGAAAAGGTTTCACTTCTTATCCAAGAACTGAAGAAGAAAATGAAGACATTTTCAAAGGGGAAAAAAAACTTATTTAACGTTTTCAAAAGAAAAAAACGCAAGAAAATCCAGTTGCCTTTTTTTTAAAAGCACCTTTGGTGGTCTAGTTTTCAGAATTAATGCTTTTTTTCTTTCGAAGCAGGGGTTGGGAGCCAGGGTACTTCAGATAAATCATAGAATTGTCTGCCTAATCTTGCTGGGGCTTCTGTAGCTAGTAGCTGATCAGAATTGCTGCAGCTGCATTCCCCAAGCCAGCCCACTGGTGGAGAGTTCTAGAAAAATCTTTCCTGTTCTGGAAACGGGTTTGGTGGGGGGAGCCTGAAGCCAAGTCAGTGGCGTCTTTTTTTTTCCTTTTTTTTAACTGTAGTCCCTGGCAGGGCTGAGCTGGGTGGGGCTGTCACTGTGAGCGGTTTTTTTTCTCCCCCATATCTTATCTTGGGTAACCCGACAGCATTTTTTTAAAACCTGCTTCCCGTTTAGAAGAACACTACTTGGAAGCTGCAAGTTAGATCTTTGCAGTTGCTAAAAGTCTTGACAGCTGGGTTTTTTTTGAAAGGCAGGGCGGATCCTTCCAACTAACATCTGACTTTAAAGAACCATATCTTAACAGGTTTGGCAATTGCATTTTTCTTAGATTGCGTTTTTAAAAGCATTTTCTGCGTTTGCTTTTTTAAAACTGTGGCGCGCAGGAATAATTTAAGGAAAGCTAGGCGCGTGTGTGTCTACAATTCACTTCTTTAAATGCGCTCTCTTCCTCTCTCCCCATCCAGCAAATTTGGAAGACGCTGGATTGCGAGCATGGGAAGAATTATTTGGCTATTTTAAACTCTTGCACAGTTGAAATGAAAAGCTTCAGTGGCTTTCCTGGAATTTTTTTTTCCAACGTTATTTAGGATTTCAAATTTTTTTTAGCTCAATTACCAGTATAGCTAGTAAGCCAAGAACTACTATGTGCCTTTCCGAATATTTCCTGCAGGGGGCCCCAGCCAATAAAAATAGCTTGTGCGTGCAATACATGTGCTGCACCATAACAAAACATGGATTCATAACAACTCTTGGAATTTAAGGAAAAAATGGGAGAATTGAATGGCTGTTTTTTAAAAGAATGTGAGACTTGAGATATTCAATCCATATCTTATCCCTCATCTTGGAGACTTGGCCCATGTTGCATCTAGACTGAGTTTCTTAGCCTATTTATCCTGGAATGTGAGCTCCCTAGATAGACATAAATGGGAGCTATTTTTCTCCATATAAATAAACCCTTAATCTGGAACTTTGGTCTAAATTACAAAAAAAAGAGGATTATTTTGTCTTGCTCATAAAGTGAATCTTCATAAATATACGCTTCCTGTTCTCCCCAAATCTTTGTGACAGTCAAAAAAACCTTGGCTAGTTAGCAAAGGTGTGGTGCAGAGCAAGCCTTACGCCGCCCTGAGTCCTTCGGGAGTTGGGCGGCATATAAGAACACCATAATAAATAAATAAATAAATAAATAAATAAGCCTTGAAATCAAGAGGGATATATTTTTTTCTAGTCAGTCCTGTTTCTAAAAGAAAAAGATGGCTTACCAAAATCAGTCTTTATAAACCCAAGCCAAAGAGCAACCTGACACTAAGTGAATATTATTTTCTACCTAGAAAACACCATTCAAGCACTAAAACTTCATGGAATGGCATTGAGGCTTTCTTTCTTTCTTCCAAGAAAGCCAATTGCAAAACAAGGGCTTTGCAGAGCATGTCAAAAGCACGCTTAACCTTCCATCTGCAGTCAGGCCACTGTTGTTTGTTCTCAATTGCAGATGGGAAGGCTGAAGCTGAGAAATGAAATGCTCTCTTGAGAATTTATCATCTTCTTTTAATGATCCCTTGTGGGTTGGAGCCTGGCCAACTGAATGGAGCTAGCAGAGTGTTTACTGGCCGGATGCCCTTCCTGTCGCCAATGCGGAGACTTTTTTCAGCAGATATATTCTCAATGTGCCCATAGAGAGAAATAACGGCTTCTACCTATAATCGAACTCACAGCCTCCTGATTGTGAGGCAAGAGCTCCACCTTAGGCCAACGCACCACTTCAGAATTCCGTCCTCTGTGTTAACTTGTGACGTGCTTTTTTTTTGCAGGCATAATGTCCAAGGGTCCAGCTGTCGGCATTGATTTGGGGACCACCTACTCCTGCGTAGGCGTTTTCCAGCATGGCAAGGTGGAGATCATTGCCAACGACCAGGGCAACCGCACCACACCCAGCTACGTGGCTTTCACGGACACAGAGCGTCTCATTGGTGATGCTGCCAAGAACCAAGTGGCCATGAATCCAACCAACACCGTCTTCGGTAAGAGGGGGGGGGAATTGGACCTGGTTCTGCCGGGACTACCGGGGATTGAGGCCAGAGGTCTAACGCATTAATGGGGAGATGAAAATCAAAATATCGGGAGGCCACTTAGTTGGGGAATGGCTATAGAAGTAACGAGAAGTTTTTGCAAGGATTAGGCGTCTTTTTGCCAAGGGTCAAGAAGTGAGCCGAGGTGGCGCAGCGGTTAGAGGCAGGTACTGCAGACCACTTTAGCTGACACTGATCCGCAGGTCAGCGGTTCAAATCTCACCAGCTCCAGGTTGACTCAGCCTTCCATCCTTCCGAGGTAGGTAAAATGAGGACCCAGATTGTTGGGGGCAATGTAAATATATACATTGCTTACTGGTGTAAACCGTTTAGAGAGTACTTGCACTGTGAGGCGGTATATAAATGTCACTAATAAATAAATAAATAAGACCGTGATTGGGTGTTCAGGAAATTGGTTCTTTTGGATCCAGAGCAGTGAATGAACAGATTTCAAACTTTATTGCTAACTTGAGCAAACGGAGTTAAAAAGCATACATAGCAATAGCACTTCATAGTGCTTTACAGCAGGGGTCTCCAACCTTGGCAACTTTAAGACTTGTGGCCTTCAACTTCCAGAATTGAGTTGAAGTCCACAAGTCTTAAAGTTGCCAAGGTTGGAGACCCCTACTTTACAGCATTCTCTAAGCATTTTATACAACTATCTGGGTCCTCCTTTTCCCGACCTCGGAAGGATAGAAGGCTGCGTCAACCTTGAGCCGAGGTGGCGCAGTGGTTAAATGCAGCACTGCAGGCTGCTAGTTCAGCAGTTAAGCTGTTCAAATCTTACCGGCTCAAGGTTGACTCAGCCTTCCATCCTTCTGAGGTCAGTAAAATGAGAACCCAGATTGTTGGGGGCAATATGCTGAACTCTGTAAACCGCTTAGAGAGGGCTGTAAAGCACTATGAAGCGGTATATAAGTCTAAGTGCTATTGCTAAGATCGAACTCCTGGCAGTGAGCAGAGTTAGCCTGCAATACTGCATTCTAGCCACTGTGCTGCCACCACATACCAAAACAAGATGATACCCAAATCTCTCATAAACGGGAGGGGGGGGTCTTTGCTGCTCTCTGAGCTTGGTTGTTTTCTTGCAGACATTTCCTTACCATACTCTGTGACATCATCAGTGCTAGAAAAGGAAGTGGGATTTGCTCTCGTTTTATATACTAGTGGATTGCCCTTTCAGTATTGGCAATGGACTTGTTGGTTCCTTGATTGGGCTATCGAGGCTTGTTGGGAACCAACACGTCCACTCCCATCAAAACTGATAGGGCAAGCCACTAAAGAGCAAACTCCACTCCCTTCTAGCTCTGGTGATGTTACCTAGTTGGGCAATGAAAAGTCTGCAAGAAAACCACCAAGCTCAGAGAGCACCAAGGACCCCACAGTTCAACCCCGAGCTACAAATATTTTCTTATCTTATAAACTCTCAAGGAGCTTGATAACAGCAGCAGAGATGCCAGTGCCACCAGGACAGCAAATTTCCACAGTGTGTTAAGTTCTGCGCAAGAAGTTCCCAGCTTAAAGGCCAGTACCAAGGTTTTTATTAAAACCTGGCACCAGGACTTCGGACCCTGTGGTCACAAAGCTGCAAGACTTGACCTTGGATGGGTGGCATGTGATTCTGGGATGGGAACCGAAAGTCCTGAGACTTTCACTGATAAGAAAAGCGTCACAGCCAGAGATTCCCTCCCTCCTTTATTCAGCAAACAGGTTAGCTCAGAAAGAGCTCAAAACTTTTAAACTTCCCTTTCGAAGAAATCAACCCTGTCATTTCTTGATATACAATGTCTCACACGTTGCCACCCCACTGGCATGATGAGATAGCTTTTCAATTCCAAGTACCGTATTTTTCGGAGTATAAGATGCACCTTAGTTTTTGGGGAGGAAAATAGAGAAAAAAATCTACCTACCAGGTATTCATCTGGCTAGCGTCCTTAGTCTGGTCAGCTTCAGCACATTTTATCCCCTGGTTAGGGCTGAAAAAACCTTTTTCGGAGGGAATAGCAATGAAAACAAGCCTGCAAAGACTTAGGGCTGGAAAAAAACTTCTTTGGAGTAGCAATGAAAAAATCCTGCAAGCTGGGAAGATCATTAGCACCTCGTTAGGGCTGAAAAGACCTTTATCAGAGGGAGTAGGAATGAAAACAAGCCTGCAAAGACTTAGGGCTGGAAAAAAACTTACTCGGATGGAGTAGGAAGCCAGGAAGATCATTAGCATCTCGTTAGGACTGAAAAAAAAAGCTTCGAAAAAGCTACATATGGAGTATAAGACGCACCCAAATTTTCAGCCTCTTAGGGGGGGAATAGGTGCGTCTTATACTCAGAAAAATGTGGTATGTTGTTGGCTCTTCATTGTTTAATCAATCTGGGGAGGGCTAAGCCCTAAAAATCAGACTTAAGACACAAATTTGGAACTTTCCTGTCCCTGCTAGAAAAGATGGACTGTGGGCCTCGTAACATTCGAGACGCTGGCAATTTGAGGTAGGCTACGTCGTTCTGAGAAAGTCCTTCAGTGTTTCGAATCCTCTTCCCTGTTCTCAGATGCCAAGCGCCTGATTGGCCGACGTTACGACGATCCGATAGTGCACTCCGACATGAAGCACTGGCCTTTCCACGTGATCAATGACGGCGGTCGTCCCAAAGTCCAAGTAGAATATAAGGGTGATGTGAAGTCCTTCTACGCTGAAGAGGTGTCCTCGATGGTGCTCACCAAGATGAAGGAAATTGCAGAGGCTTACCTGGGCAAGGTGAGTGATACAAGGGGGGGAGCCTTCTCAAGCAATGTATGTATCTGGCGTCCAGGAGAAATGAAGTAGAGGAGACATTAATGCAGTACAGAGGTCGTCTTTGACTTACAACAGTTCATTTAGTGATCGTTCAAACTTACGATGGCACTGAAAAAAGTGAGTTATGACCATTTTTCACACTTCCGACCGTTGCAACATCTCTCTCAATAAAAATTCAGGCAAGTGGCTCATATTTATGACAGTTGCAGTGTCCCGGAGTCATGTGATCGATTTTTGCAACCTTCTGATAAGCGCTCACTGGGTAATCCAGATTCGCTTAACAACGGCAGTGATTCACTTAACAACCATGGCAAGAAAGGTTGTAAAATGGGACAAAATACACTTACCATATTTTTCGGAGTATAAGACGCACCTTAATTTTGGGGGAGGAAAATAGGGAAAAAGTCTACCTACCAGGTATTCATCTGGCTAGCGTCCTTAGTCTGGTCAGCTTCAGCACATTATTTTATTCCCTGGTTAGGGCTGAAAAAAATCATCTTCGGAGGGAGTAGCAATGAAAAAATCCTGCAAGCCAGGAAAATCGTTAGCACCTTGTTAAGGCTGAAAAAAACCTTTTTCGGAGGGAGTAGCAATGAAAACAAAGCTACATTCTGAGTATAAGACGCACCCAAATTTTCAGCCTCTTTTAGGAGGGGAAAAGGTGCGTCTTAGATTCTGAAAAATACGGTAACCACTGTCTTGCTTAGCAACAGATTTGGGGCTCAACTGTGGTCGTAAGTCAAGGGCTGCTGCTTGTATACTCTGTCCCTTGTGATAAAATGGAATTTTTAATCGGTTCAAAACCAAAAGAACTGACCACTGGCGTGGTGCAAATTATATTCTATCCCAGGAAGGGCTGGGAAGAAGCAGAGGTTTTTGGAGGATAAAGATGCCACATCTTGGATCTTATTTTTAACTTAAGAGAGGGAGGTTCCAATTGGAAGTTTAATGTTTGCAAGTAGGAACCTCTTATGGGATGAAGATGTTAATAGTGAGATTCTGTTCGTTTTCTTGTCTGAAGTGACGCGGAGAGGCACCATTCACTGACCTGCTCTCTCCTTCCCTCCGTCACAGACAATTTCGAATGCAGTAATCACAGTCCCAGCCTATTTCAACGACTCTCAGCGGCAAGCCACCAAAGACGCTGGCACCATCGCAGGCCTCAATGTCCTTCGCATCATCAACGAACCCACGGCAGCAGCCATTGCCTATGGACTGGATAAAAAGGTACGGATGCAGTGTTCTTCCGACATGTGATTGATTACTTTTATATAGAGTCCAGAAAGAAACTTCAGAAGATCTGCTAAGAACTTCTCAATCCCTTTTTTAAACTGTTTATCGAGGGTACTTTGGAGTTGTCAACCGTCCCACGCAGTTCATTTCGGCAAATAAAAAGACTCCTTGGGGCAGTTTTGTTTGCCGAGAGTACAATGTACTGAGCTGGCATGGATAAGGAAGTATCAAAACCAATTCGAACGGGTTCCTGCGCAAACAGCATAATTCAAGTCAAATCGAGTTTATTACAGTCAAAGACCAGAACGAATGAAAACACTCAAGGACTATCCAGTTAAAAATGCTAGAATAATAAAATAAATAGCAGATAAAAATTATATATTAATATCACAATTTGGCATACAATCTGTCAGTTACACACGGCCTAACTACAGCATAATTAAACGTCCACCCACGCCCCACCCCTGGCTGTCCCACAGTCCTTTATTTCCTCCAATCCACTATGTTCATTTTGTTTGGGTAACAGACTCGACTTTCCCAGTTGGTTAACCTTCAGGTGTTGACATAGTTGCAAGCTTCCAGTGGGCGTTCTTGCATTCCTTTGATCCCCGCTCCCCATATCTCCCTTACATTCCAATAATTCCCTCCCTCCCTCCCGTTGCTTTTTGTCTGGCTGTGAACAAGGTTTGCCCTGCGAGCCATGTTTCAACCATGATAGGAGTATTCTAACAAGTTTGAAGTTTGGGTTTTTTAACAGCAAGATGAGTTTATTGGCACTTCCTCAGACCCTGATTTGCTAGATTAATCAGCTAAAGATGCAGACCAAGGTACCTGCAGAGTACTAGCATGGAGAATTATCTCTAACATTTGAGCCAATCTTCATCTACTTCGTATTGGTGGTCTTTGTCATAGGATGTGGATATCCTTGCAAAATCAGTTTCCCGTTCTCAATTAAAATTGGATTCCCTTGTTTTTCAGGTGGGTGGCGAGCGAAACGTCCTCATTTTTGACCTGGGCGGTGGCACCTTTGATGTGTCCATTCTGACGATTGAGGATGGCATCTTTGAAGTGAAATCAACTGCCGGAGACACTCACCTGGGCGGCGAGGATTTTGACAATCGCATGGTGAACCACTTCGTGTCGGAGTTCAAGCGCAAGCATAAGAAGGAAATTACGGACAATAAGCGGGCCGTCCGGCGGCTGCGCACAGCTTGTGAGCGGGCCAAGCGCACGCTCAGCTCCTCCACCCAAGCTTCCATTGAAATTGACTCCCTCTATGAGGGCATTGACTTCTACACCTCCATCACCCGGGCTCGCTTTGAGGAGCTGAATGCTGACCTCTTCCGGGGCACCCTGGAGCCGGTGGAGAAGGCTTTGCGGGATGCCAAGTTGGACAAGGCCCAGGTCCATGACATTGTGCTGGTGGGGGGCTCCACCCGCATTCCCAAGATCCAGAAGCTTTTGCAGGACTTTTTCAACGGCCGGGAGCTCAACAAGAGCATCAACCCAGACGAAGCGGTGGCTTATGGAGCAGGTAGGGGTCATTGAAAGTGGCAGGGTGTTGTTGACGGAGTAAGAAACACAGAAGTGGGGACCTTCTGCAAGTTCTTCAGAAGATTGGTTACAAGTGGAAAGACCTCATCGTTCTCTTGATGGAGAAGATAAAAAAATGAACCTTGTAAAGGTTGTGGTAGACCCGCATTTATGTCAGGTGTACGGGCTCGTCTTTCCACTTGGCTAGAGAATGCCAATAGAGTTCAGTTGGTTAAGCCATGCTTTGTTGATTATAGGTAAACCCATTGTATAGTGTAAACCAGAGGGTGGGTCCAACCTCGGCAAATTTTAAAGACGTGTGGACTTCAACTCCCAGAATTCCCCAACTAGCTACCGTATTTTTCGGAGTATAAGATGCACCTTAGTTTTGGGGGAGGAAACTAGGGGGGGGGGGGAATCTATCTACCAGGTATTCATCTGGCTAGCGTCCTTAGTCTGGTCAGCTTCAGCACATTATTTTATCCCCTGGTTAGGGCTGAAAAAACCTTTTTCAGAGGGAGTAGGAATGAAAACAAGCCTGCAAAGACTTAGGGCTCGTAAAAAACTACTTCAAGGAATAAAAAAATGCTGCAAACTGGTAAGATGCGTTAGCACCTTGTTAGGGCTGGGCAAAAAAGCTTAGGAAAAGTTACATTCGGAGTATAAGACGCACCCAAATTTTCAGCCTCTTAGGGAGGAAAAAGGTGCATCTTATACTCTGAAAAATACGGTATGCTGGGAGTTGAAGTTCACAGATGTTAAAAGTTGTCATGGTTGTACACCCCCGGTATAAATGGAGAACAAACCTAGTGATCTGTTGAACGTTTTATGAAGATTCTCAAGTCATCCAGGTCATGGTTGTCCCAAAGATGGGGTTTTTTTTTTTTCAAAAAAAACAACTGGACTTCGTTTTTCCTTGAAGATGTTTCGCTGCTTATCCAAGAAGTTTCTTCAGTTCTGGAGAATCCTCTTGGATGACAAGCAAGACATCTTCAAGGAAAAACAAAATCCAGTTGCCTTGCATTTGTTGCTTCCTAGGAAGATCCAAGTTAGCTATTCTAGGGGATGCAGGGTTAAATCTTGACCAGCTTTCCTACTTCGCTCTTCCAGCTGTGCAGGCTGCCATCTTGTGTGGGGACAAGTCTGAAAACGTGCAAGACCTCCTCCTTTTGGATGTCACCCCTCTCTCCCTGGGTATTGAGACTGCAGGGGGGGTGATGACAGCCCTCATCAAGAGAAACACGACCATCCCCACCAAACAGACCCAGACCTTCACCACTTACTCCGACAACCAGCCTGGAGTGCTTATTCAGGTAAGCAACATTGGATCAGGGCAGGATGGGGCTAGTAATGGTAGAAGAACATATGGGTTGATTTGCTACCAAGCTGAAGACCACAGAAGACATACCACAGAGGGTGAGTCAAAACATAATGCCATTTTCTTTAGGACAGGTATAATTACCAACACAGGAACTTGTAGCATACATCAAAATGAAGCTGGTCCTCTGTGGATCACATCCCTACTTCTCAACATAGTCACCGTTTCTCTCAATAGCAATGTTCCACCTTCGAATGAGAGCATGTATCCCTGCCTGGTAACATTTTGTTGACTCTTCTTTGAGCCACTTCTTCACTGCAGTTTTCACCTTGGTTAAGGAAGCCATAAAATAGGTGCTGGGTTGAAGGCTAGACTCAATGCCATCCCTAAAACCAAACTCCGGATTCGGCAGTGTTTTCTTTTATCGACTGCTGGTTGGTAATAAGGCTCTGAAGCTTGACTTTCTACCTGTTGTGACCCGCCAGCAGAGCTGGCAACAGATTCGGACAGTGAGGAGGTTGGGGAGGAACCTGGGCCACTCCTGGAGTGTGGGGAAGGCTGCAGAGGGGGCCAAGGCTATCTGGCCTGTTCCCAGCATGCGCAGAGCTGCCAGAAGACAAGAACAATTAAGAAAGCAGGGTCGACTTGGGAGTAAGGCCACACCTTGGAGATGGTTGGCCCCTCCCATAGGTAATAAAAGAGCAGCGAACAGGACGTGGGCTTTTGCAGGAAGCAGTTAGTTCATTTGGTCATTTCAAGAGTGGAAAGTTCTGTTTGTGACTCTAATAGACTCTGTGCCAAGTTTTGCCTTGCCCTGCATTTGGAAACTAGTTCTCTGGCAGCGTTCCAAGTGAGATAAGGTTGGTGTTGATAAATATTCCTCTCAAAGACTGTTTGCCAAGCCTTGTGGACTGTGAATGAAAGGAATTCACAGTCTTGTAAATAAAAGAGGTTTTGCCGGGACTAAGACTCTGCTTCATGCTCTCTAAGGAATCCTAGGTCAGAGCACTACCCTGCTTCTTTGTGCCTACAGGTGTATGAGGGTGAGCGTGCCATGACCAAAGACAATAATTTGCTTGGCAAGTTTGAGTTGACGGGGATCCCGCCTGCTCCTCGGGGTGTTCCCCAGATCGAAGTGACCTTTGACATCGATGCCAATGGTATCCTCAATGTGTCCGCGGCGGACAAGAGCACGGGCAAGGAGAACAAGATCACCATCACCAACGATAAAGGTGAGGTGTCTGTCCACGGACCCAGTCGGTTTCGGAAATTGAAATCCAGCCCCAACACAGAAAGTACCAGCTTTGGGAAAGGGTCGTACGCAGCGAGCCTGGTGTGGCTTCAAACTCCCGCTAACTCCTCTTTTCCTTTCCACCCCAAGGCCGTCTTAGCAAAGAGGAGATTGAGCGCATGGTCCAAGAAGCGGAAGAGTACAAAGCTGAGGATGAGGTCCAGAGGGAGAAGATAGCTGCCAAGAACTCCTTGGAGTCTCTGGCCTTCAACATGAAGAGCACAGCAGAAGACGAGAAGCTAAAGGACAAACTGTCTCCAGAGGACAAGCAGAAGATCCTGGATAAATGCAATGAGGTCATTTCCTGGCTGGACAGGAACCAGGTGAGTGAAGGGAGCAGGGAAGGCTGGGATTTTTACAGATTAACAGAGTTGGAAGGGACCTTATAGGTCATCTAGTCCAACCCCCCAACCCTGCTCAAGCAGGAGACTATACACCATTTCTGACAAATGGCTTAATGCCATTTGCCTTTTTTTTTGCTATGGGCACAGTTTCCTCATCCAAGGCCACAAAGGAAGCCCAAGATTATTTTTCAGACAGATCTTTCCTGTTCAGTTGCTTCCATGAGGGTTTTTCACAGAACTGTAGGATCTCAGACTTTCATAGTTACATTTGAATAGTCTTTTTCGTGTTACTGAATTGCAACTGCCCACATCCCCAGCCAATATAACCAGAGTTTGAGCAAAGCCTACAGGTGTTACAGGTATTTAGTTTTCCTATTAACTGATCCTAGAATCAGGGGTCTCCAACCTTGGCAACTTTAAGACTTGTGGACTTCAACTCCCAGAGTTCCTCAGCCAGCTTTGCTGGCTGAGGAATTCTGGGAGTTGAAGTCCACGAGTCTTAAAGTTGCCAAGGTTGGAGACCCCTGTCCTAGATCACTTACAAACACAAATTTATACTGGCTTTTTACCAGGTTATCTTGGTTACAGTGCCAAAATCGAATGTGAGCCATCCAGTTGTAATCTTGATTAAAGTCCACTTGTCTCCTGAGAAGGGTTGTCTCCATAGCATCCAGATCATTATTTCTCAACCTTGACCACTTTTAAAATGTTGCGTGGACCTCAAATCCCAGCCAGCATCTTAAAAGTGGCCCAAGATTGAGAAGCACTGGTCCACATTTAGCTCTTGGGTGTTTCATTTCTGGTCCACTAGGGGGCAGCTGTGGCCACCAAATGATTTGGATCTCAGGTGTCTGAAGACAATCCTTTTTCCCTCCCTCTCAGATCTGCCTCCGGAGACTTCCGAAAATGTACCTGTCTCCATGACACCTATTTAAGCATCAGCCTCTAAACCAGAGTTGCATTACTTGGAAACGGCTGATCAAATTTAGAATTTAAATGTAGTTGAATTGCGCCTTGCTGTTGGTCCCACTCGTTGGGTGGCAGCTGAGATAATCAACTGAAGGTCCTAATCCAACCCTTGACCTCAAAAAAGGTTGAATGTCTCAAATTTAAGCCTATCTGCCCATGCATAGAAATCTTAAGTGGGTTTTTGGTTCCTGATGTTAAGAAGGCCAGATTCAACTTGGTCTAGTGGTTGAGGCACCAGGCAATTGGGAGTTCTAGTCCCACCTTAGACATGAAAGCCAGCTGGGTGACTTTGAGCCAATCAGAAGGAGATTGTAAATTCTAGTTCCGCCTTAGGCATGAAAGCCAGCTGGGTAAGAGCCGAGGTGGCGTAGCGGTTAGAGTGGGGTACTGCAGGCCACTTTAGCTGACACTGATCCGCAGGTCAGCAGTTCAAATCTCACCGGCTCAAGGTTGACTCAGTCTTCCATCCTTCCGAGGTAGGTAAAATGAGGACCCAGATTGTTGGGGGCAATATTAATATACATTGCTTACTGGTATAAACCGCTTAGAAAGTGCTTGCACTGTGAGGCGGTATATAAATGTCACTAATAAATAAATAAATAAATAAATAAACTTTGGGCCAATCACAAGGAGACTAAATTTTAGTCCTTAGGCACGAAAGTCAACTAGGTGATTCTGGGCTGTCCCTCCCTCAGCTCAACCCAACTCATGGGATTGTTGCTGTTGTGGTAAAATAGGAGGAAGGAATATATTGGATATGTTTGCTGCCTTGAGTTATTTATAAAAACAATAAAGGTTGGATAAAAAAGTCTAAAAACGAAATACTGTATAAGTAAATGAAACCTAAAGGCCGTTGGAATCCTACATATTATTACATGCACTTCCTTGATTTTATTTATTTTGTGAGATTTATATACTACCTCACAGTGCAAGCACTCTAAGCGGTTTACACCAGTAAGCAATGTATATTTACATTGCCCCCAACAATCTGGGTCCTCATTTTACCGACCTCAGAAGATGGAAGGCTGAGTCAACCTTGAGCCGGTGAGATTTGAACCGCTGACCTGCAGATCAGTGTCCGCTAAAGTGGCCTGCAGTACCACAAGTCTTTCTGAGTCCTGAAGGTTTTAGATCCATTTCTTGTTTGAAGTTACCGTATTTTTCGGACTATAAGACGCACTTAGTTTTTGGGGAGGAAAACAAGGGGGAAAAAATCTGCCTCCCATCATCCATCCGGTATTCATCTGGCCTGTTCACCACCAGTGCCCGTTCACTGCCGCCCGTTCTGGAACACCTGATCAGTGCCACACCAACCCTCCCCCCGTCGCAATATTCGGAGTATAAACCGCATAGACATTTCCATCCACTTGTTTTGGGTGGGGGGAGTGGGTCTTATACTCCGAAAAACACAGTAGTCCGAGACTTTAATTTCCTGCTTGCTTGCATTCAATTGTTCTCATCCCGTTTTCCCTCCCTCAGATGGCAGAAAAGGATGAATATGAGCATCAACAGAAAGAGCTGCAGAATGTTTGCAACCCCATCATCACCAAGCTGTACCAAGGAGCCGGAGGGATGCCCGGCGGTATGCCAGGTGGAATGCCTGGGGGCTTCCCCGGAGCTGGAGGAGCTGGAGGCGGCTCTTCTGGCCCCACCATCGAAGAGGTGGATTAAGCTCCTGCCTGAAGGCCCTGCAAGAGGGACGGGTGGGTGAAGACTTAGAAGAAACACAACACAACTTTCCAAGGAGAAACCATCGTTTGGTTCTGCTTCATTTCGGCTGTTGCCTGCGGGCCTGTTCAGGATGTTTCTGTGTGTCCGTGCATCCATCTCTCTCTCTCCGCCTTCACACAGCTTCCTAACTTTGCTTTCTTCTTTCTCTTCCCCTTCCCGCCTTCTTTCTCCACTCCGTTGATGGAGCCACTCCTCTCTCCTGACTGCCAAATTGAGACTTCCAAATGACGTTCATGTGAATAAATTATTGCACTTTGGTCAACCCACCAATTAAGTGCCACTGTGGTTTGTTTTGTCTTTGGAAAACGACAAGGTGTTGTGCACGTTCAATGGCCATCAACAGCTAACGGCCGTTCAATGGGGGGGGAGGTGTGAAGCAATTACACTTGAGTTGGACGTTATCTGAGACAGAAGGGAGGGCTTACAAGCCCCACAAGAGCTGTGGTGGCGCAGTGGTTAGAATGCAGTATTGCAGGCTAATTCTGCCCACTGCCAGCAGTTCGAGCCTCACCGGCTCAAGGTTGACTCAGCCTTCCATTCTTCCGAGGTGGGTAAAATGAGGACCCAGATTGTTGGCAATATGCTAACTAAACCACTAAACCGTGTGCTGTAAAGCATTGTGAAGCGGTATATAAGTCTTGAGTGCTATTGCAAGGGGAGAAAAGTCGATGGTGGGCAGCATTTCCTATCCCACTGGTTTAAAGCAGAGGTCTTCAAACCTGGCAACTTTAAGACTTGTGGACTTCAACCCCCAGGATTCTCCAGCCAGCATAGCATAGCTGGCTGGAGAATTCTGGGAGTTGAAGTCCACAAGTCTTAAAGTTGACAAGTTTGGGGATCCCTGGTTTACAGGGTCTCTTCTGGCCTGAGAACTGGATCTCCGAACGACCAAATGCAAAGGCTCCTTCACAGCTATGCATATATGAAATGACTTTACACATAGTTCTAAACATATAATAGTTGGTTTATTGGCTGCTCGGAAGTTACAACAGGATTGGAAAAAGTGATTTACGATTTTTTCACGTGGGTGTTGCAGCATCCCTACAGTCGCATGATAAAAATTCAGATGCTTGGCAACGGATTCATATTTATGACGATTGTAATGTCCCGGGATCACCTTTTGCCACCACCTGACAAGGAAAATCAAGGGGGAAGCCAGATTCACTTCACAACCGTGTTACTAAATTAACCAGTGATTCACTTAACAACTGGCAAGAAAGGTGGTAAAATGGGGCAAAACTTTCTTAAAATGTCGTAACTTTCCAATGGAAATTTGGGGCTCAATTGTAAGTCCAGGACTATAAGCACTGCAGTTCCTTATAAAACAATGGAAATTTGTAAGCATAGAAACACTAATAATAAGCCATTGGCTACACGTTGAATGTGAGCTGCTGAATTGTCACTGGAGAAGTATAGAATTTCTGGTAGCTCAAAGTAAAAGAACAGGCTGTCAGAGTTCCAAGTAACACCCCCAACGAAAGAAAACTCCGAGGCCTGAGTTTCCTCAAAGTTCCATTTTATTAGAGACGTCATATTGGCACATCTGTGGAAACCCGAATCTGAAAGCTTCCGGTTTTCCTCACTCAAAAGAAAGTCCAAGTCCCTTCTGGCACCCACATGTCCATCACATGGTCCAATCACACCCAGGCACACCCCTCCAGGTGCAGGGTAGAGTGACCTTGACTCTCAGGAGAAAGGAATGTTATTTTGACATATCTTCCCCATTCAGAATCCCCCCTCCCAGTTTCCCACAGCACTAAATGTGGCAGGCCTGAAGATCCAAGGCCCAAGATGGTTTGCAGGCCTGATAACGGGCGACATAAACTTTGCAGAGAGAAGTCCCGACCTTTGCAATTTCATCATCTTTAGTCCTGCTTTCCTATTGCCAAATGTACTTTTGCCGTCTTAAGAAATCAGAAATGCGTCCTTTACAAATCAAAAACTGCAGTAATGAAGGCAAATATATGTGTCCCGGACTCCAGGATAATGTTGCAAGAACCAATCTTTTGTTAGTCACCAAGTGTTAGATATGGTGAATGGAAGAGGCAGACAGAAGTGGCTTCAAAACAACAGCTCTTTATTTGGCAACTACCGTATTTTTCAGAGTATAAGACACACCTTAGTTTTTGGGGAGGAAAATAGGGGAAAACAATCTGCCTACCAGGTATTCATCTGGCTAGCATCCTTAGTCTGGTCAGCTTCAGCACATTATTTTATCCCCTGGTTAGGACTTAAAAAAACCTTCTTCTGAGAGAGTAACAATGAAAGAGCATGCAAGCCAGTAAGAGCTGGGAAGATCGTTAGCACCTAGTTAGGGCTAGAAAAAAACTTATTCAGAGCAAGTAGAGCAATGAAAAAAACCCTGCAAAGACTTTGGGCTGGAAAAACCTTCTTCTGAGAGAGTAACAATGAAAGAGCCTGCAATCCGGTAAGAGCTGGGAAGATCGTTAGCACCTGGTTAGGGCTAAAAAAAACTTCTTTGGAGCAATTAGAGCAATGAAAAAAAAAACCTGCAAAGACTTAGGGCTGGAAAAACATTCTTTGGAGAGAGTAACAATGAAAAAGCCTGCAAGGTAAGAGCTGGGAAGATCTGTTAGCACCTAGTTAGGGCTGGAAAAAAAGCTACATTCGAAGTATAAGATGCACCCAAATTTTCAGCCACTTTTAGGGAGGAAAAAGGTGCATCTTATACTCTGAAATATACGGTATTTACAACCCAGCAAAGGCTCTGTCTGACAGCCAGCCCTTTTATAGGGACCTGCCAGACAGTCTAGCCAATTAGCAGTCAGTATTTTCCCTCCAGAATGGAGGACCTGACTGAAGCCTATGTACTTCAGTCTGAGAATGTAACACCGAGACCACAGGTTTGTTCTTCCGAGTTTTTGGACTCATTCTGGAGCCCATCCTTGGGGGAAGTGTCAGAGGCTTCAGCACAAGTCCAAAAGCTCAGAAGACAAAACCTTTGGCCCCAGTGACTTGACCCAGATTGGATCTTGCAAAAACTGCAGTTTTCAAGATCAGATGTCCATAATTTTTCATCTGCCACGGTGGCGTAGTGGTTAGAGTGCAGTATTGCAGGCTACTTCTGCTGACTGCCGGCTGCCTGCAATTTGGCCGTTCAAATCTCACCAGGCTCAAGGTTGACTGGGCCTTCCATCTTTCCGAGGTGGGTAAAATGAGGACCCAGATTGTTTGGGGGCAATAGGCTTGACACTAAACTGCGTAGAGAGAGCTGTAAAGCACTGCAAAGCGGAATATAAGTCGAAGTGCTATTGCTATTTCTCTGCGCTCGCTGTGTGAAACATTTGGGTTTCACAAAATGGTGCGCCTTCTGCTTCTGAAAACCAGGCTAATTTTTTTTTCAAAAGAGTGACGTGAGTGAAAAGGAGACCAAGGAGTGAAAGTGGCAGCTTGGTGCAAGAGTTTCACGATGGGTGTGCTGGCCTGGAGAAACCAGAAAAGTTGACTCAGGATGAACACTGGTTGCAAAATCTGAAGCAATTTATTTGATTTTGCAAACAGCCCTTGGCAAGGTTATTAGCAGAGATCTTGGCAACAGAGCTTAAAATAGACTATTAATTTCCCCTTGCTGCAGAAAGCTCTCCCGTCCTTAAAAAAGCTTTATGTTCCTTAAAATGTATAATATGGTGATTCCTTGTCATTCAACAACTGCTTAATCTTTCATTGTTACCCAACAACGGGCAAGGAGATTTGAAAACATCGTCGCCAAGTCATTATGTGCACTTAATCATCCAGCTAAACCTGATGACTTTCTCACAGGTGGTAGTTTAAAATAGCATCACAAACTCCTACGTAAAGATGAAACGGCGGCAGCAAGAACTGAGTATTTAGAAATATGAAGTGCGTGTCTCTGTTTTTAAACACCTGGTAAGTTCAAGAATTTGCTTGGAGTAGGTTCTTTACATTGGAGTTTGGAATGGGACGGTTTGCCCTCCAGATGTTGCTAAATTATAATTCCTAGCATCAGGAGCCAGCCTGGTGGGCCTGGGGGAGTCAAGATGGTGGCCAAAACCATGTGATCAATGCCCCGCCCCCTTTTCAAGTGGGTTGCCCAGCAACAGATCTTTGATTTCATGGTTCTGGCCGCCATCTTGATTTTTTGACGTCACACATGCCCCTTACTCAACAACCTTCACTAAGTTTAAATGGATCTGTTTGCTCTATGATAATAGATATTTAATAAATGGAACTAAACTAGTTTTACTTGAGCCACTGAGAGTTGTAAACCAACATAGTCAGAGGGAGACCAGAGAGGAAGAGTTTAAATAATGTTGTGAATTATCACTGAATAGTTATTTTTATTTGTTTATTAAATTTATATGCTATCCATCTCGAAGTCACATGGTTTTTTTGGGCAGCTTGCAACGTAATTGGTATTATAAAAAATTAAAAGAGCAAAGCAGTAAGGACAAGTAGTCCTTGACTTACACCAGTTCATTTAGTGACTGTTCAAAGTTACAACGGCACTGAAAAAAGTGACTTATGACCATTTTTCAGACTTAACGCCTGTTGCAGCATCTCACCTGATCAAAATTCAGACACTTGGCAACTGGCTCATATTTATGACAATTGCACTGTCCCTGGGGTCATGTGATTGGCTTTTAACAAAGTCAATGTGGAAGTCAGATTCATTTAACAACTGTGTTACACAACAACTGCAGTGTTTCACTTAACAACCGTGGCAAGGAAGGTCGTAAAATGGGGCAAAATCACTTAATTGTCTTGCTTAGCAATGGAAATTTTGGTCTCAATTGTGTTGGTAAGTCGAGGAACTGCCTGTATAATATTAAAATTAAGAATCGTCTAAGATGGGGAGAGTGTAGAATGAGGCAGAGCATGGATCTTCTATTTAATCCAGTAACTATCATTTATATTTTTAAAATGTCAGTATGTTGGATAATTTGTTAGTCTACTTCCTTATTAAACTGCAGGAGTTTTCTAAATATGTTTGCCAACGTTTGGTGAATGGAGAGAAGAAGATAATTAAGTCTAAGTGGAACATTGAGAAATTGGAATTTATCCAAAAAAAAAAGTTCTAGAAGGCAACTGTTATACAATCAAGGCCAATAAAGGCCTTCTTACCAAATCAAAGGCCGAGAACAAAAGATAACATATGTAAGTAAGAGATGCAATATTGTAATGCCTTCTTAAGCAAGAAATCTACTCAGATAAGGCCTTTGCAAGCTCAAGGGCGCTGAAAAAATTGCCGTTTTGCAACCATTGCAAGTTCAAGTTCTCATGCCTAAACTATTTCAAACCTTACGAGGTCACTAGACCTCATGACATTTTAGTGGCTTTAGTCTAAGAGATCAGCATTCTTGCATAAGATCTTTTTGAACCTATTTTGAGGAGCGGGAATATTAAGTGGCTAGTTTTTGAAAGAAACGTTGGGTGTCTTGGCCAATTTTGCTCATGAGTGCAGGACAGATATACACCTATAATAACCGCCTTTTCTATAAAAAAAATTACTGGACCAATCTAAGAAGGGGCCAAATCGAAAGGAGGATAAATAAAATTCCTTATGTTTATAACTTTGCTTTACAAAAGAAAATTCAAGAGCCAAACCAAGAAAATGAATAATTAAATAGATATAAAGGACAGTTTTCCAATAGTCCTTTAAAAGAGGCCATATGGTGGGATTCAATTTTTTAAAAGTTGGAAACGTTGAGAAACACTGGGACAAGGAGTCTCCCAACCATGAGATTAGAAGTTCAGTAGTGGATTTCTTAATTGTAATTTAAGATGCTTGAGGAATTCTGGGAGATGAAGTCTCCACCTCTTAAAATTGTCAAGGTCAGGGGTCCCCAAATTTGGCAACTTAAGACTTGTGGACTTCAACTCCCAGAATTCTCCAGCCAGCTATGCTATGCTGGCTGGAGAATTCTGGGAGTTGAAGTCCACAAGTCTTAAAGTTGCCAAGTTTGAAGACCTCTGGTACAGGAAGTCCTCGACTTACGACCACAATTGAGCCCAACGTTTCTGTTGCTCAGTGAAACATATGTTAAGTGAGGATTGCCCCGCTTTACGGTCTTTCTGGCCACCGTTGTTAAGCGAATCGCTGCAGAGGTTGCGTTAGTAACACGGTTGTTCAGTGAATCTGGCTTCCCCATTGACTTTGCTTGTCAGAAGGTCGCAAAGGTGGATCACATGACCTTGGGGCTTTGCAACCGCTCCTAAATGCGAGCCAGTTGCCAAGCGTCCAAATTTTGATCACGTGACCATGGGGATGCCGCCATAGTGGTAAGTGTGAAAAATGGTCATACGTCATTTTTTTCCCAGTGCTGTTATCACTTCGAATGGTCACTAAATGAGCTGCTGTACACTGAGGGCTACCTGTAAGGAGCCAAAGATTTAAAGGCAGCCTCTGGAAGGCACATGCATGCTCTGAATTAGCGCATGGCTCCTGAACTTTCCTCCAGCAGGGAAATAAAAAAAAATAAAAAATAAAAATAAAAAAAATCTCCCTTGAAGGCAGCTGTTCTAGCAATAGAAAGTTGGCATCAAAAGCTCTATTCAAAAGGGGTTAAAGGAGGGATTAGCCTTCCTTTGAGATCTCATGATACCATAGTTTGCACTTCCCTGGTTTATCCTGCCTGCAGGAATGAGATGGGGACATTCCCTTCCCACGTAACATTCCCACAAACATTTCCCAAAGGGGTGTGAGTTGCAACCAGCCAATCAGCAACCCTACACCAAAATATCTCATTCGAATGGTGTTCTTTTAATCATCTCTTGCAGGTAATTTCTTAATAAAATAATAGCCTGGCATTCCAGTCTAAGGATCACTGCATGTAATAGCTCTTTGTAATAAGTGTTGTTGTTGTTGATGATGATTGTTTGCTGAGAATTTAATGTCCTTTACCCGGATAGTGTTCTCTCTTTTTAATAGTTTTTTTTTAATTAAAAGCGTTTCCTAGAAACATAGGCCTACTGGAGTCAGATTAAAGGATCCTGCATCGCAATCCAACAGATGCGTTTGTTTTCCTTCTGGGAAGTTGTGAGGTTGCTGAAATCTGGCAGAAGGGGAAATGCCCGAAAGTGAAAGGCCAGTAAATAAAAAACAGGTCTGGGAATTTTTACTTGGAAGTAAAACTGATTTCATACCACTTGTTTCTCAGCAAGGATAATGATGGTGTCAGGCAGGAAAAGACAGTGACATGTAGCCAATTTGATTAACCATGATGGGTTGAAGAAACCCAGGTGTCTGGAGTAACAAATGTTGAGCAATAAACCATGATTTGCAGGCCCCAATAGCGGGATTCACACATGTTAAGCCGGTCTGCTTTCAGCTAGTTATTAAGATGCCCTTTCATGATATGAAAGCATGCATAGTCAGGTCACTCTGTAAGTCCTACCTCCACAGGAGCAGCAAGCACACCAACATATCAAAGAGAAGTTGTCTGTGGAGGGTTACTGCATTACTATTACTATTAGTCTTCTCATCGTTCCTATCACCCATCTCCTCCCACTTATGACTGTATGACTTGTTGCTTGTATCCTTACAATTTATATTAATATTGATTGCTTTCTGGTTGCTTATTTGTACCCTATGACAATCATTAAGTGTTGTACCTCATGATTCTTGACAAATGTATCTTTTCTTTTATGTACACTGAGAGCCTATGCACCAAAGAAAAAATTCCTTGTGTGTCCAATCACACTTGGCCAATAAAGAATTCTATTCTATTCTATTCTATTCTATTCTATTCTATTCTATTCTATTCTATTCCATTCCATTCCATTCCATTCCATTCCATTCCAATCGTTGTTCTGTTCTGTTCTGTTCTGTTCTGTTCTGTTCTGTTCTGTTCTGTTCTGTTCTGTTCTATTCTATTCTATTCTATTCTATTCTATTCTACTCTGTTCTATTCGATTTCTTATTCTTATTCTTATTCCTATTCCTATTCTATTCTATTCTATTCTATTCTATTCTATTCTTCTCTTCTCTTCTTCTCTTCTAATTTCTATTCTATTCTATTCTATTCTATTCTATTCTATTCTATTCTATTCTATTCTATTCTATTCTATTCTATTCTATTCTATGTACACTGAGAGCATATGCACCAAAGACAAATTCCTTGTGTGTCCAATCACACTTGGCCAGTAAAGACTTCTATTCTATTCTATTCTATTCTATTCTATTCTATTCTATTCTATTCTATTCTATTCTATTCTATTCTATTCTATTCTATTCTATTCTTCTCTTCTTCTCTTCTAATTTCTATTCTATTCTATTCTATTCTATTCTATTCTATTCTTCTCTTCTCGTCTAATTTCTATTCTATTCTATTCTATTCTATTCTATTCTATTCTATTCTATTCTATTCTATTCTATTCTATTCTATTCTATGTACACTGAGAGCATATACACCAAAGACAAATTCCTTGTGTGTCCAATCACACTTGGCCAGTAAAGACTTCTATTCTATTCTATTCTATTCTATTCTATTCTATTCTATTCCTATTCCTATTCCTATTCCTATTCCTATTCCTATTCCTATTCCTATTCCTATTCCTATTCCTATTCCTATTCCTTTCTATTCTATTCTATTTTCTTTTATGTACACTGAGAGCCTATGCACCAAAAACAAATTCCTTGTGTGTCCAATCACACTTGGCCAGTAAAGACTTCTATTCTATTCTATTCTATTCTATTCTATTCTATTCTATTCTATTCTATTCTATTCTATTCCTATTCCTATTCCTATTCCTATTCCTATTCCTATTCCTTTCTATTCTATTCTATTTTCTTTTATGTACACTGAGAGCCTATGCACCAAAGACAAATTCCTTGTGTGTCCAATCACACTTGGCCAGTAAAGACTTCTATTCTATTCTATTCTATTCTATTCTATTCTATTCTATTCTATTCTATTCTATTCTATTCTATTCTATTCTATTCTATTCTATTCTATTCTATTCTATTCTATTTTATGTACACTGAGAGCATATATACCAAAGACAAATTCCTTGTGTGTCCAATCACACTTGGTCAGTAAAGACTTCTATTCTATTCTATTCTATTCTATTCTATTCTATTCTATTCTATTCTATTCTATTCTATTCTATTCTATTCTATAGAATAGAGGCAACTGGGACTTTCTTGCTTTTCTTTGAAGAAGTTTCGCTTCTCCTCCAAGAAGCTTCTTCAGCTCTGACTGGATGGTAGGGAATGGTTTATATTCCTTGCAGACAGTTGGTCATTTGCATTCCTTAGAGACCCATTGAGGCCACTTGGAGATTTATCTGTGTCCTGAGTAATGCAAATGGGTGTGGAGTCTTCTTGGAACTGTTGTAGACAGGAGAAAGATGGTGTCGTATAATATCCCTCCCCGTCTCTTGAGAAAGGGCTGTTCCATTTTGACATAGATGGCCCCTCTTTGACCCCTCTTTCAAACCAATGGTCCTCTCTGTCCAAAATGTGGACTTTGCTGTCTTCAAAAGAATGGCCTTTGTCATTTAAATGCAGATGGACTGGTGAATCTTTATCCTGATGGGTTTGTTCTCCTATGTTGTGCCATGCAAGGGGATTGACCAGAGGTGGGTACCTCCCGGTTCGCACCGGTTCTATAGAACCGGTAGTAAACCGGTGGTGACATCACGGAGCCAGTTCTGTCGGTGCCGGTCCGTGGACACCACCATCTTTTTTTTTTTTTTGATATTTTTTTTTTGAATTTTTTGCTGATTTTTTTTGTTCTGCGTATGCGGAGAAGCCAAGTTTTCGGCACTGTGCATGTGCCGCAATCTTGTTTTCAACTTTTTTTAAAAAAATTTTGCTTGTTTTTGCTTCTGCACATGTGCAGAAGCTGAGTTTTTGGCACTGCGCATGCACCTGCGTGGCACGGCAATGTGGCACGCAATATGCGTGCAGCCATGCGGCACGGAATAAAGCGAACCAGCGGCGAGGTAAGTTAGAACCCACCCCTGGAATTGTCTTATTCTCCAAAGCACCAGAGGGCAGGACAAGAAGTAATGGGTGGAAGCTTTTTAAAGAGAGATGCAATCTAGACGTAAGGAGATTTTTCTCCTTATAGCAATAGCACTTTACTTATATACCGCTTCATAGTGCTTTACAGCCCTCTCTAAGCGGTTTACAGAGTTCAGCATATTGCCCCCAACAATCTGGGTCCTCATTTTACCGACCTCGGAAGGATGGTCTTACTTCTGAGAGTGAGAAGAATTAATCAATCGAATAGCTTAATGTCTATGGAAATTTTCAGTCATACAGGCCTCCCAAATTCTTGAAAAAGCCCCTTAGGGATAATGGAATAGCTTGCCTCCAGGGTGCTCCATCACTGGAGGTTTTGAACACTACACCAAATAACCATTTGACTGGGATGATATAAGGCAGGAGGTTGGACTAGAAGATCTTGCTGTTTATGACCAGAAGGCTTCGAACTTGACCATCTGCATTTCTTCTTGTCATTGTGCTCAACACAACATATTTGGCAGAAGATGGTTACGCATTTAGGAAGTCATCTTGACTTAATGGTGTGAGGCTAATAAAAATAAATAAACGTCTGATCCATTTCCTGGCAATCTCTCCAACTGTGAATTACGTTGCCATTTCTTAATAGACCTTCTCCATTAAGTTTTTATCCTGCATTGGCTTGTCTCATTCCTGGAGCTGTAAGAGACAATATAAGAGCCCAGGTGGCTCTTAGTGTTGTTCTACAGGATTGACTCCATCAATCTTGATATCCACTTTGGGCAAAGGCCAAGTCCTCCATGACAAGCATCTGGCAAGGAAGCCCATCATCGGCTCTCAAAGAACCAAAGAACAAGCTGCCCTTTGGAGCAGAGCTGGGTGTGTTGACTTTGGGTCAATGAGAATTCATGATCTAGCAAGAAATGGAGCAAGCAATGTTGAGGTGAGAATAATATCTCCTAGAGGCGATTTAGATCTTTTCTTGGAATTCAGACAGTTAGAAATAAAACCGAGATTAAAGTCTAATAGAAAATATTTATTTCAGTACAAAAACAATAAATCCTGAATAAACTACATTGTGCTGAGTAACACGACCGTTCAGGTCAACAGCTAAGGCAGAAGAAGAAAAAATGGTGACTTAGGAATGCACACATGCGTACAACTCATATCACGTGTTCTGCCTGTATTGGAATGTACCATAATATTAGATAGGGGTGCATCACCCTGCATAGACATACAACTGACAATATTCACTACGTGACAAGCAAGATGGAGGAAGCATCTCCTATGTAGCTATAATATTTACAATCCTTCTGTCCATTGTGGAATGTTCCCTGTTTGTCCTCAGGTGAGTTATGGAAGGTGTGCACATGTTCCTTTGGTGGGGCTGGATTCAATGATGGGGTTATTTGTCTCCAAAAAGAGGAAGAAGACAGGGTACACCCAACCTAAACTCATCCTGGGACCAGAAAACCTCTATCTTTAGTGAATAGATAGATGTAACTTAACTCCCATCCTCGGGTTAATGAGAAGGCTCCACCCAACTCCAAAATGGAAAAAATGATCAGTTGTCTACTTGCCTGCAGGTTCCAATTGTTGGACCACGCACACAACCTCCCAAGAATTTGGAAGGGACCTTAGTTCCCACTTCAAGACTGGCTCTCTTTACTGGGTTCCTGAATTATAGCTACTCCTTGATTTACAACCCAACTGAACCCAAAATTTTTGTTGCTAACCAAAACAGTTGTTGTTGTGGTGGTGCAGTGGTTAAAATGCAGTACTGCTGGCTAATTCTGCTGACTGCTGACTGCCAGCAGTTCAATTCTCATCGGCTCAAGGTTGACTCAGCCTTTCTATCCTTCCGAGGTCAGTCAAATGAGGACCCAGATTGTTGGGGGCAAGATACTGACTCTGTAAACCACTTAGAGATAGTGCACTGTAAAGCACTATGAAGCGGAATATAAGTCTAAGTGCTATTGTTATTGCCCCATTTTATGCCCTTTCTTGCCATAGTCATTAAGTGAATCACTGCAGTTGTTAAGTTAGTAATGCAGTTGTAAAGTGAATCTGGCTTCTCCGTTGACTTCTCTTGTCAGAAAGTCGCAAAAGGGGATCACATAACCCTAGGAGGCTGCAACTGTCATAAATACAGTTGCCACGTATCTGAATTTGGATCATGTGACCATGGGATTGCTGCAAATATCACTTTTTTTCAGTGACATCGTAACTTTGAACGGTCACTAAATGAACAGTTGTAAGTCAAGGACTATCTGTAGCTATGTTCATGCCATACAGTGAACCACACAGTAACTAGAAGAGGATATTCTACACTAAGCTATGGATTTTCAAGAAGAGATTGGACTGCCATTTGTCAGAAGTGGTGTAGGGTCTCCTGCTCGAGCAGGGGGTTGGACTAGATGACCTTCAAGGTCCCTTCCAACTCTGTTAATCTGTTAAATCTGTTTTCCAATCTTTTGGCTTGCCTGGGATGCACTGAGTAAAGAGGAATGGTCTTGAGCCACATATAAAATATACAGTATATAATATAGTTGATGTATATAAATCACATAATAATGTTAAATGTTTACAACCTTGTGGGCCATCACTACTAGCTGTCCAGGATTGCACGTGGCCTGTGGACTGTAGATTGGACACACCTGCACTAAGCTTAGACAGGGGGAAACAATTAACCACATTTGAGTGTGAGTACTCTGCCCAAAAGGTTGGGTTGGCAATATATAAACAATCCAACAATGTATATTTGTAAGTATTGATGTAATATAGCTTTCAACTGTATGCTACGTTCCGATTGGCTGTAGTATTGCAAGTTGCCATAAGAGGGAGCTAGAGATCATGGCTTATTCTCTCTGTTGTTTCATTCTGTATTGACTCTCTGGCTTGAGCGTGATCTCTGTGTTATGTTCAGTTATTCCCTCTGATATTCTGTTGTGTTTGTAAGCTTTAATATCTTTGTTGAATGTGGATGACAAAGACAAGCTGGTAAGGAGATTATTGTACTTCTAGATATTGACTGATTTGACCGTGTATGACCTGGACTGTTTATGGACTGTGCTATTTCTTAAAGTAAACACTATATGCACTTTAACGTTATCTGTGTGTGTGACTGGATAATTACTCATATCTACTGCAATATCCCGCTTCTATGTGCATGTCCTTGATAACTCAAGGATTGCTCTGCACTCACCTTAAAATGCTGTTTATTAGGGTTCATAGTACAATGGGGATCAATGTGTTTCCTATCATCAAATCCAGGTTTCTAAATCCAGGTTGCAAAGATCCAGAAGAACACAAGATCCCAACAAAGGGATCTTACCTGCCATCTAATGCTTACCTGGATTTTTGCAACTCAGATATGATAAGCATACCTAAAGGGAAGGCTATTTGTCCCAATCAGAATCGAATCCCAATCAGAAGGCGATCCAGGAAATATGGGGCTGTATGCAAATCTGAGCTGCCCTAGCTTTAAACTCCGGGTCTGATTTAAATTGATATCAAACTCTATTTCTGCAGCTGACTAACACATCTGCCCTTGTGGAACTCTGTCTAGCGAGACAGTGTTTTTATCTGTCCATCACCTGAACAGAGGCATCAATTAAAGAAGTGGAAACTGAATCATCATTAAAGCCACCAGAGATTTCCTGGTGCCTCCTAAGTTAGGGATGTCCCCTGCTCACAGGAGCAACTGCACAAACAAAACCTTTAAAGTAGTCGTTAGTAAACGCACAACAGGGTGTGCAGCACTGTCATGCTAAAGGCAAAATGTGCTTTGCGTCGCCCAGGGGTGCTCACATCACACTTATCTGCAGCTCCTTAAAGCAGCTACGTCTTTTCTGGGGTTGCCACAGGCCTGGTTGTGCTACAAGAAGGCTGTGGCCTAGAGGTGGAGCTCTTGCCTCACAATCAGGAGGTTGTGAGTTTGATCCTAGGTAGAGGCAGATGTAGGGTCTCCTGCTTGGGCAGGGGGTTGACTGGATGACCTACAACAGTGATGGCGAACCTTTTTTTGCTAGGGTGCCAAAAGAGCGTGCGCACGAGCGATAGCACACGTGCGTGTGCCCACACCCATAATGCAATGCCCTCCCCCGTGCATGCGCGCACAACACCACCTCCCCGCGCTACCCCCTGCGTATGCGCGCAGGCCTCACTAAAGCCTCTAAACTTCCGGTAGGCCCGTTGGGCCGTTTTTTCGCCTTCCCCAGGCTTCAGGAGGCTTTCCTGCAACCTGGGGACTGCGAAAAATGGCCCAACGTGCCTACTGGAAGTTCATTTCTGAACTTCCAGTAGGCCCGTTGGCCTGTTTTTCACCATCCACAGGCTCCGGAGGCTTTCCTGAAGCCTGGGGAGGGCGAAAACGACCTCCGCCCCTCCCTCCGGAAGGCCGAAAATCAGCTGGCCAGTGCGCACATGCGCACTGGAGCTGACATAGGGCAAGGCCTCGCGTGCCCTCAGATATGGCTCCACATGCCACCTGTGGCATGCGTGCCACAGGTTCGCCATCACGGACCTACAAGGTCCCTTCCAACTCTGTTAATCTGTTAAAGAACATCCTGGAAATGGCTGTGTTTGGTTTCGAAGGTTTATTCAGTTCAGGGAGTCTCAGCTGCTCCAGTGGAACTGACTCTAAATAGATTACAAAAGGAGACTAAGTTGAGTTTGGTCGCCCTGTGTGCACCCCATGCAAACTTTTGAATTCACAGTGCGTACACAGCCCGGTTTCAGAACTAGGGTGATATAATATAAGAGCCAGGTTGCTGGGATGCTGTCCAGCTTTAGCTATTTCCAAAGTCCTTGAGATGAAAGAGTATTGCATTGCAACATACAACATTGGTATCCTTTTTCGGGGTTTGCTCAACATGTTGAACCAGAAACTAACCCCGTGTTTACATAAGATACCAAATCAACCCAAACCCCAGATTAAAACTAAGCAAGCTTTGCCTGTGATGTGAATAAGAGGTTGCTAGCTTGTCATGGACCCATCTAAGCGTTCAGATAGCAGTTCTTAATTTAGAATAGCTAGAATAGAATAGAATTCTTTATTGGCCAAGTGTGATTGGACACACAAGGAATTTGTCTTTGGTGCATATGCTCTCAGTGTACATAAAAGAAAAGATACATTTGTCAAGAATCATGAGGTACAACACTTAATGATTGTCATAGGGTTCAAATAAGCAATCAGGAAACAATCAATATTAATATAAATCGTAAGGATACAAGCAACAAGTTATAAGTGGGAGGAGATGGGTGATAGGAACGATGAGAAGACTAATAGTAATAGTAATGCAGCCTTAGTGAATAGTTTGACAGTGGTGAGGGAATTATTTGTTTAGCAGAGTGATGGCGTTCGGGAAAAAACTGTTCTTGTGTCTAGTTGTCTTGGTGTGCAGTGCTCACCACTTACAGCCATTTACAACCACTTACAACCATTCATTTAGTCACCATCAACCCTGAAGCTGACCTGACCAAAGCCATTTTGCCGCTTCAGTGTTGCCACACCGGAGCTGAGGGATAGGGAGGGGGGAATAAAGATAGCTGGGGTTTTGTAGCCAAAGCAAAATACTTTCTCTTGGGAACCAAGGACATTCTCACACCTGGTCAGAGAGAGGAGGAGCGATGTTACCCAGCAACCAGACGGCACCTCAATTGGACCATGTGATTGATAGTTTGGGGAAAGGGAAAAACTTTTAATTAGGTGAAAACCGCAGGAACTTTCAGAGTCGGTTTTCACCAGGTCTGTGCCAATATGATATATCCAATAAAGCTATTCTTTGAGGAATCTACCTGCCTCGGAGTTTTGCTTGCTACGGGTCTATTACTTGAAACAATAGCACTGAAAAAATTACTGGTCCTCAGACCTACAACCACTGCAGTGTCCCTGTGGTCACATGATCAAAATTTGGCCGCTTGTCAACTGGCATGTATTTATGACAGTTGTAGAATCCTGGGGTCAGCTGATTACCATTTGCAACTTTCCCAGCCAGTTTGCAACAAGACCATCAATGGGGGAAGCCAGGTTTGCTTAACGACCAAGCAATTCACATAACAACGAGGGCAAAAAAAGGTCGTAACATCGTGCACAACTCACTTAGCAACCTGTCAGACACAAGGAACCAGAACAATTCGGTGAAGAAACCAAAGCAGTTTATTTAAAGAGAATAAAGGGAAGAGCCGAGGTGGCGCAGCGGTTAGAGGCAGGTACTGCAGGCCACTTTAGCTGACACTGATCCGCAGGTCAGCGGTTCAAATCTCACCGGCTCAAGGTTGACTCAGCCTTCCATCCTTCCGAGGTAGGTAAAATGAGGACCCAGATTGTTGGGGGCAATATAAATATACATTGCTTATTGGTGTAAACCGCTTAGAGAGTGCTTGCACTGTGAGGCGGTATATAAATGTCACAAAATAAATAAATAAATAAATAAATGTACAAGAATCTTGACAGACTGATTACATTCCCTTGGCTACAGAATCAAAACCACGTAAAGTATTAGTACTGCTTTATAAAACCTTAGTAAGACCATACCTGGAATACAGCTTCCAGTTTTGGTCACCACATTGCAAAACAGATGTTGAGACTTTGGACAAAAGTGCAGGGAAGAGCAACTAGGATGATTAAAGGCCTGGAGACTAAAACATATGACGAATGGTTGCAGGATTTGGGTTTGGCTAGTCTAGAGAAAAGAAGGACTAAAGGTGACATGATTGATGTGTTCCAGTATTTGAGGGGCTGCCACAAAGAAGAGGGGATCAACTTATTTTCCAAAGCACCAGAGGGCAGGACAAGAAACAACGGATGGAAACTAACCACGGAGAGAAGCAATTAAGGAGAACCTTCCTAACAGTGAGGACAATCAACCAGTGGAACAGCTTGCCTTCAGAAGTTGTGGGTGCCCCATCGCTGGAGGTTTTTAAGAAGAGGCTGGACAGCAACTTGTTTGGAATGGTCTAGGGCAGTGCTTCTCAATTATTTTCTGTTATACCCCCCCTAGGAAGAAGTATACATTTTGCGCCCCCCCCATATAAGAATAACAAAATAAATAAATAAATAAATAAATAAATAAACTCTCCGCCGGGACGATTGTTTGCAATATTCGGCACGTTTTCGCTGAAAAAACTCAAGCAGCTTATCAGTGTGATTGGGGTGTAATGTGTTTAAGTGACGCCTTAATTTATTTGGCTTCATGCTGTCCGCTGCCAACATTTTTAGACACAATAAACATACCGGTCTTTCCTCGTCTCCCCCATAGTCACAGTGAAGCCAAGCGCTACATATGCTTCATCATAGTTTCCCGTCTTAGCTTTCAGGAGACTCACTCTCCTCCTTTCTTTTCATCCCTGTTAAATATTTTTCCATGGTGTCTCTTAAGGGTTTGTTATCTGCACTTCATATCTCCTGCTCTGTGCTGTGTGCTATTGTTCAGTGCAAAAAAAAACCCCTACACCCTGTGGCAAAAAAAGCATGTTCCCCGGGGTAATGCGCCCCCCCCAGCATTGCTCCGCCCCCCCCAGGGGGCCCCACCCCACTATTTGAGAAGCACTGGTCTAGGGTCTCCTGCTTGAGCAGGGGGTTGGACTAGAAGACCTCCAGGGTCCCTTCCAGCTCTATTCCGATTGATTGAAAATGGCAAACCAATGCTTCAACAGGCTGGCCTCTTTCATTTGCTCCCATAAAGAGACTCCATGCTGGAATGCATTTTTCCCTTCCCTCTCCTTTAGACAGGTGATCCTGTCTAATAAGTCTCACTTCGCAATGGAACTTCTGGTCTCAACTGTGTTCATAAGTCGGGGACTACCTCTGAAACATTCTTTCCAGACTTACTCCTCATGCTTTTCTCTTCTTTCTTGTTCTCTCTCCCTCTCTTTCTCCTCCCTCCCATTCCAACCAGCTGGGTTGGATTCCTGATGTGCTCACCTTCCCATGTGTCCTTTGGGATCCTTTCAGGAGCTCCTGATGAATTCCAGCTGTGACTCAACCTGATACAGGGTGGATCTCTTCCACAGCATCCTCTGCTATGGCTGCTCACGTGCCAGAGGTGAAACTGCCCTTTCCCACTCGTTTGGGACAGAGGAGGATCTTAACCCGAGACCAATGAAAACCCAAACAGGAATTTCATTTTGGGCAGGTCCATATAGAAGGGAATGTTCATCCAGGAATATTTAGAAGCTCATGAGAAGCAGTGACAGGAAGCTAGCCACGTCCCGGGAGCAGGATACAAAGGGGGAAGTTAGAGGCATCTCAAGATGGCTAAGAACCTGTTAATGGTACTGCTACTCACCCTCCTCAGCCAAGGTAAAACAAGACTGGGTACCTTGATAGACTCCTTTTTGTTGATATTCAAGGACCGAACCCAACTCTAATACTCTACTTTTGTTCAACTTATCAGAATTATTCTCCTTGCCTTGGTAGTTCTGTAGCTCTTTTCCTGATGGAAGAATCTTTACTTTTGTTTGGGATTTGTGCCTTAGAGGAAAAGAAATGGTATGCCACTTTCTTCTGGAGAATTTTCTCTTCATCAAAACTCTTGCAGTCTTTCTTAGATTATGTTTAACTGTTCTATGCTGTAGGAGCCTTTAGAATCCACCTTACGTTTTCACTGAAGTGAAATTTGTATTAGCATCTCTCATTTCCCCATCCATTCTGCTTTCTAACACAGCATTTCTCAATCTTGGCAACTGTAAGATGCATGGATTTCAACTCCCAGAATTCTCCAGCCAGCTTGCTAGCTTGGGAATTCTGGAAGTTGAAATCCACACAGGTTAAAGATGCCAGGGTTGAGAAATACACGTTCTAACACATTCAGAGTATTAGAAGTCAAGGGGGTTGAAATCCATGAGGGACTTCACCTTCAGCAATATAAGATTGTTTATATAAGCCCCAAAGGTGCTTTTACAAAAGGCAAGTGTGCTTTGTCTTTCCTTGAAGACGTTTCGCTTCTCATCCAAGAAGCTTCTTCAGTTCTGCCTGAATGGTGGAGGATGGAAGGATTGATATTCCTTGCAGTCCTCTGGTTGTTAGAGCTCTCTCTGAGAGTCGTTGAGGCCCCTTGGAGTTTTATCTGTGCCCTCAGAGTCACCTGAATAGTGCAAATGGGTGTGGAGCTTTCTTGGAACTCCTGAAGCGAAATGTCTTCAAGGAAAAACAAAGTCCAAATGCATTTTGGAAATGCACCTTTGGGACAACCATGATCTGGATGACTGAGAATCTCCGTAGACATTGGTATAGGTCATTTTTCCCCCAACCTCCATGCGTAGATTTCAATTCACAGCCATAGCTGAGTTGGCTCCGGAATATTGAGTGCTGAAGTTCACTGTTGGAGAATGTTTCAGTTGAAACACCTACTGCAGATTATCCCAAAGGTGCTTTTTCAAGAGGCAACTGGACTTTCTGGTTTTTCTTTGAAAACGTTTCGCTTCTCATCCAAGAAGCTTCTTCAGCTCTGACTGGATGGTGGGGAATGGAAGGATTTACACCCCTTGCAGACAGCTGGTCATTTGCATTCTTTTAGCGAGTTGTTAAGGCCACCTGGAGGTTTATCTCAGCGGTGAAATCTACTTACCTTCCCTACCGGTTCGCACGTACGCCACTGTCATGCATGCTTTTTCACACTCTGCGCCTGCGCAGAGGGTTAAAAAAAAAGAAAATGGTGACGTCCGGGTGGGTGGGCGGAGCCTCGCACAGCCGCCGCTACCAGTTCTCCGAACCATTGGCGGCCGCCACTACCACAACCGGGACGAACCGGTAGCATTTCACCCCTGGTTTATCTGTGTCATCAGGGTCACCTGAGTGGTGCAAATGGGTGTGGAGCCTTCTTGGGACTCTTGAAAGGACTGTGTTGTAGACTGGACTTGGACGACTGAGAGTCTCCATAGACATCTAATGTAGATTGCAATCCAATTCAGTTTACCGGAAAATGAAACCTGGTAAGACTTTCTCTTACCAAAGCAAAATCAACAAGTTTGATGGGTTGTTGTTTCTTAATAATTGTTTGTAGCACTTAGAACTGTTCCACCACCCATTGATGGTGGCCAACCCAAGATCTGTGGACACTTGGAAGAAGCATGGTAAACCTCAATGCATTGCTTGTATCCAGTTGCAATAACAGGGCAATTATTGAGTACGTACAAACTGTAATAATAAGGCAAGAATATCTGCAACAAGTTTGACAGGTTTGAAAGAAAACATATTATTATATAATAATGTTATTAATATGAACATGAATATTAAGCTTTGTCCTGTCTAACTGCGGGCAGACACTGTGTCCAGCCTGCAGATAAAGAAAACCTATCTTTATCTTCTAACAGGTGAAAAATAAATTTAGTCTGCTTCTTCCCATCTATGTTGCAAAATGAACAAGCCATCTGGAAAGCAATTGAGAGAAGAAACGGTTATATTCCTTTATAAACAGTTTCAATGTGTTTTAATTCAGGGCAGTTGTGATGTATGCTGTAAGTAACTTGATATGTAAAATATTTCATTTTTTTTCAAAAGCCAGTGACTGGTTTTTTAAAAAAAAGTTAAATAGCTTCTAGAGTTGGTTGAATTTCAGAATACTTAATGCATCTGGAATAAAGAGAGACCATTCTGATGCCATTCAAAATAATAGAATATATTGCTGGCTGTTCGACCATCAAAGTCCAACGGGGATTACGGTATTTGTGCATAATTGTATATCGAATTTCCACCTCCATTCACTAGCTTGTGACAATATCCCACTGAATTCAGTGGGACATATTTGTGAGAAAACATGCCTTACTTATAATGAAAATGTGCTTGCCTTATGAAGGTGTTTTCTTGCATTTGCGTGCTAGTGGTCAACACTGCCAGTTGGATAGGAAAATCGAATGTACGTGGGAACTGTAACATCCAGGTCAGCCTCAGGAACTAACAAATATAGAAAGGAGCAAGTCAAGATGAACTGAAAGTCAACAATGGAACTGGGGGGAAAAGTGACTTACGACCATTTTTTCACTCTTATAACCCTTGGCAACTGATTCACATTTATGACGGTTGCAGTGTCCCGGGGTCAATTGATCCTTTTTTGCGATGTCCTGACAAGCAAAGTCAATGGGGAAACTAGAGTCACTTAACAACCAGAGTACCGACTTAAGAACTGCAGTGACTCACTGAACAACCGTGGCAAGAACGTAAGATGGGGCAAAACTCACTTAACAACTGTCTTGGTTAGCAATGGAAATGTTGGGCTCAATGGTGGTCATAAGTCGAGGACTACCTGTATTGGCTGAGTTGCCCATCGGGCTGAGTCTTCCTATGTTTTATTTGCTTGCGAGTTAACAAGTTCTATGAGTATTAAGTATTTTCCTGTCATCTCTCTGCATTTAATAAAAAATATTAGACTCGCATGTTGCAGTAACCTGGCTTTGTTAGTTTGGATTAATGCATTATATACATCCAGGATTGCAGAAGGTGGTTGCTGGCTTAGCAAGTTACCGTATTTTTCAGAGTATAAGACGCACCGGAGTATAAGACGCATCTTAGTTTTTGGGAAGGAAAATAGGGGAAAACAATCTGCCTACCAAGTATTCATCTGGCTAGTGTCCTTAGTCTGTTCAGCTTCAGCACATTATTTTATCCCCTGGTTAGGACTTAAAAAAACCTTCTTCTGAGACAGTAACAATGAAAGAGCCTGCAAGCCAGTAAGAGCTGGGAAGATCGTTAGCAGCTGGTTAGGGCTAGAAAAAAACTTATTCAGAGCAAGTAGAGCAATGAAAAAAAATTCTGCAAAGACTTAGGGCTGGAAAAACATTCTTTGGAGAGAGTAACAATGAAAAAGCCTGCAAGGTAAGAGCTGGGAAGATCTGTTAGCACCTAGTTAGGGCTGGGAAAAAAGCTACATTCGAAGTATAAGACGCACCCAAATTTTCAGCGACTTTTAGGGAGGAAAAAGGTGCGTCTTATACTCCGAAAAATACGGTACTTACACTATGAGTTATTCAATAAACAACTCAATAAACAGTTTATTACAAAATGCAATCCAGTCTCGTATGTTTCCTGAACTATCTGAACAGGGATAGGTTTACTGGCAATAATCAAATAGCCTAATAGTGAAGGTGAGAAGACATGTTTCTACTTGCCTAAAGTAGATAAATAGCACAACACAACTCCACCCTTCAAAAGGCTACCTTAGATTTCACATAAACATCACTTAGTTTCTTCCAAGCTCATGGAATTGACAAGGAAACAGAATAATTAGAGACAAAACCAGACTTTCTTCTTGGTTCCACATACCCCCACCCAATTCTCTTAAAACTCGGGCTTTAAATTTAAAAAAATTTAAATTTAAATTTAAAAGCGCCCTTCTTAACAGGACGTTTCTAGTCCTCAGTGTTCTCTGCCACGTAATTGCAGAGGCAGGATGATTAACTACGGTGATGAATACGAAAGAGATTGAAAACGCGAAAGTAAAGATGAACTCAGCTTCACATTTCTGGCTCCTGAAACTGGGTGTTAAAAGTTCTTTTAATAACAATTGGGTTTTGTAAAATCCTTTTGTTGCATGATTTATAGTGCCTGGAAAACTAGGTCCTTTAGGCATAGAAATTGTACTTATTTTTTATTTTATTTATTAAATTTATGTCTCACCCATGTCACTGTCAAACGACTCACAAGCTCACAGGGCACAGATTTAAAATTATATGGAACATTTTTAATATACCCTGCATTTATTGTCTTCTTTCTTATCCAATACATGTTATTTATTTCTTTGTAGCGTTAAATAAGTGCATAACAGAGGCTTCTAACCTTCTCTTCCCTTCAGTTGGTTGAGGAATTCTGGGAGTTGAAGTCCACAGGTCTTAAGGGAATAAAGTACTACAGTCTTAAAGGTGCCATAAATAATTTTTCTTCTTTTCTTCCCAGTGTTTTGCCTGCAGTGTAACACATGCCACGGAGAATACAATTGTGTTGGACAGAACGTGACCTGCGAAGATTCCTCAGCCAGCTGCACAACATCAGTCCGAAAGGCACATGTCTGTAAGTGGTCATTTGCAGTGGTGGGTTCCTACCAGTGCGGTCCACTCTATAGCACGGGTAGTGGCCTGCTGGTGATGTCACAGTACCGGTGCGGTCGGTTGCCGGGGCCTGGGTGCCGCCATTTTTAAAAAAATTTTTTTTAAATTTTTCTTAAAATTTTCTTCTGCACATGCCCAGAAGCCGAGCTTCCGGCACTGCGCATGCGCTGCCTTCCTACCCCACAGTGAGTCCAAGCAGGGGAGGATGGCTGAGGGAGCGCGTGAGACACTGAAAGAACAGGCGGCAGGAGCTATCTCCATTCCCCTCCCTTCAGCAGTCCGAGAAGCCACGAACGCGCGGTGATGATCCCAGGCATTTTCGCACATTCGAGGCTTCTCGAGCTGCTGAGGGGAGGGGGAACGGGCGGCAGTAGCCTAGGATCATTGAATGGGGAGAAGCATTCAGGCCGGATGGAGCCTCCTAGAAGAACCGCTGCCACGGTCTTGCTGCTTCCGCTGCGGGGGGCTGCGTTGCAGGTGGGCAATGCCCCCCCACTTCTCCAGCCGCTGCCAAGCTCCCAAGGCCCACGCCCACCCGGTCACATGGCTGGCAAGCCACACCCACAAAATAAGCCACGCCCACAGAGTGGTAGTAAAAAAAATTAGGAACCCGCCCCTGGTCATTCGTCACAAGCATTGTCTGCAGTGTGTGGTCCCCAAAAATCCAGATGGCCACGATGGTACAATCAAAGCTCTGCCTAGTTTTCAAAACCGGTAGAGCTTTTGATCATACTGTTACGGCTACCTTCTTGACCTGACCAGCAGATGATCCTCTTTGTACAACAATTTTCTTGTCTTCTGCGAGGAAGTCAGAACACGGGTGGTTTGAACATAGTAAAACAACGGGCAGCTGTGCTGGAAAAGTCACTTTAGTGGGATCCATTGTTTGCAAATGCTGCAATCAGTGGTGCAGAATACAGAAAAACAGAGTCGGAAGGGACCTTGGAGGTCTTCTAGTCCAACCCCCTGCTCAAGCAGGACCGTTTCAGACAACTGGCTGTCCAGCCTCTTCTTAAAAGCCTCCAGAGATGGAGCACCCACAACTTCTAAATGCAAGCCGTTTCGCTGATTAATTGTTCTCACTATTAGGAAATTTTCTCCTTAGTTCTAGGTTGCTTCTCTTCTTGATCAGTATCCACCCATTGCTTCTTGTTCTACCCTCAGGTGCTTTGAAGAATAACTTGACTCCCTCTTCTTTGTGGCAGCCTCTCAAATATTGGAACTCTGCTATCATGTCACCCCTAGTCCTTCATTTCATTAAACTAGACATACCCAATTCCCTCAACCATTCTTCAATATGTTTTAGTCTCCAGGCCCCTGATCATCTTTGTTGCTCTTCTCTGCACTCTTTCCAAAGTCTCAACATCTTTTTTATAATGTGGTGATCAAAATTGGAGGCAGTATTCCAGGTGTAGTCTGCTGTCTGCTGTTTGGGCTGCTGTAGCAACATATTTATGATCTGAAAAATCCCTGAACACTAATGATAGTACAGCCATCCCTGTTCTTTGAATCTTTGAAGAGGAAGCAAAGAAACAAGGGAAGTAGAAAAGTCAGGGGTGAAATCCAGCAGGTTCTGACAGGTTCTTGAGAACCGGTAGCGGAAATTTTGAGTAGTTTGGAGCCTCTCGTGTTTTGTTTTGTTTTATTTGTTTGTCAAACATGTACAGGTTAGTAGGTGTTTGTATAACCATAACATAAGCAAAGAAGTACAGATAAATGAGGACAATAGGACAGTAAGACAGGGAAGGTAGGCACAGTGGTTGGCCCCAGAGTGGGGAGGGAATGGGGATTTTGCAGTATCCTTCCCCTGCCACGCCCACCAAGCCACGCCCACCAAGCCACACCTACCAAGCCACACCCACAGAACCGGTAGTAAAAAAGAATTGGATTTCACCACTGAGTATAATGGTATGTGGGAAAGACCTTGGGAGACTGGGCAATGAAAAGGGAAGAGAACAGTTAGATAAAAGACAGCATAGCTTTTGGCACAGAAGAAACCCTCCCTAGTTTCTTGAGCAGTACATGGGGTAAATTATATTTTCAGACTGGTAAGACTGCTGTTGGCATCCCCAGGTATATCAGATAGGAATCGCAACCAGATGAGCTAGTTCTACTTTATTGTAAAGTTATCTTGGCAGAATCTGTCAAGTCTGAAAGTACAATTCTCCACCTACGGCTTCCTTTACAGCCTTAGAATTAGGGAGGGTCTTTTCTGAGCTTCTTGCCCCACCCACTGCCCAGTTGTGGGCTATGCTGTCTCTTATCTGACCGTTCCCTTGGCAGCATCTCTTTGCCTGTCTCCCAAGGTCTTTCTCACATTCTGTTACAATAGGGATCTCCAAACCTGGCAACTTGAAGACTGGTGGACTTCAACTCCCAGCTGGCTGGGGAATTCTGGGAGTTGAAGTCCACAAGTCTTCAGGTTTGGAGACCTCGGCATTACAGGAAAGGATATTCAGTTTTCCAAAGCCAAACACAGGAAGAGAGTTCAAAAAAAGGGTTCTATTTATAAAATAGACAAATAGATTTATAAAACAAGGAAAACCAATTAATTCCATTCATGTTGTGGGGAGGCAGAAGGAAGTATTGGAAAAACAGTATATCTAGATGCAGGGGTCTCCAACCTTAGCAACTTTAAGACTTGTGGACTTCAACTCCCAGAGTTCCTCAGGGAGTTGAAGTCCACAAGTCTTAAAGTTGCCAAGGTTGGAGACCCCTGATCTAGAGAGTATCTCCTCCACTCTCCCAAGTCTGGTCCATTCTGATCATGTCATGGATTGTCCAGCCTAAAAAAATATTTCCATCTCCTCCTTTTCTCCAGCTTTTCTGGAATTCCAGACCGTGAGGAAAGGCTGCGCGCGACAGCTCTATCCATTTGAATCTTTTTCCATGACTTCGCACCTCGTGACTCTCTCGTACCAAGCAAATTTTTGTGTGGAGGATGGCTGTAACAATGAGACCTACTTTGGTGAGTCCTGAAGGGGAGTCCCTTCGAATTGGGCCAGGGAGGGGTTCTGTCTCCAAAAGAAGAAAGACACAAGACATTGTAGAAAATGAAAATGAGATATTAGTTTGAGTTGGGCTGGGCTGGACTGGGCTGGGCTGGGCTGGGCTGGTATTCAATGGAGATTCTCTTCCAGCTTGACAGCAGCTTCAGATATTGGTGTTCCAGCTCTGTTTCCCCACAATTGAAGAACAGAACGGATTCTGACTCAACTGCACTTTTAGTTCCTTGCTAAGCGAGGAATTTTGTTTTTAAGAGGCCGTGGCTCTATTTCTCCATTAGAGGGAGCTCTTCCCCTTTGTCTTTCCAAACTTCTGAGTTTCAGGTCTTATAAGGGGAATGACGACTTCATAGCTTTGCAGTTCCCCTTAGTAGTTTCTAGGGGGGGGGGGAAGCAAAAAGATGAAATGTACAAGAACCAGATGATTAGCTTTCCTTTCCTTTTTTTATTTTATTTTACAAAACAGTATTGTTGCAAGACTTGGGGCAGCTGAGTTGGAAGAAGAATTTGTTCTTGACTTCTGAAAGTATTTCAGACTTTTTAATTGTTTGATCTATAAGGGAAGGTCCTTCCTTGTTTCTTCCTCTGACCATTAAGCCACTGGGGGCTCCTCCCTCTCTTATCTGATTGTTTCCTAGGCTGCATCTCTTCCCCTTGTCTCCCTAAGGTCATTCATACATTCTACTACAGAGACTAAGCAGGGTTGGGTCTGATTTGCACTTGGAAAGGAAACCACCTAGAAATATCAGGACTGAAGGAAAATTGAAAAAGATCCCAGAAAATATATTGGCAAGCTGTTTTTGGACATATGTTAATCAGGAACCCACATAGACCTATCTTTATCTTAATCACAACTGTACAACAGCTGGAACAGAGATTGGAGGTTAATTTCCACCTTTTTGTGCACCTCTCCCCAGTCTCTCATCCTGCCCCAACCAATCACATGCGCTGCCATACATGTGCCTCCCAGGGAGCCTGGTGTCCTGAAGCTTCTCGCACTCAGATCAGCTGTGTTGGGCATCAGGACCAATGTGTGGATCTTGACATCACTGGGAAGTTGGGTAAGTAACCAAGGAAAAATTTGGGAAAGAGAAAGAAAGAAAGAAAGAAAGAAAGAAAGAAAGAAAGAAAGAAAGAAGGAAGGAAGGAAGGAAGGAAGGAAGGAAGGAAGGAAGGAAGGAAGGAAGGAAGGAAGGAAGGAAGGAGATAGATTAGAGATGGGGGTGAATGGCTGGACTAAGATGAATGGAAGAATTGCACCACTGTTCTTAATTTGATTATTTGAATAATCTGTTTTTCTGGAGAAGTGTGTGTGCACATTATACCAAACCATACCTAACCAAAAACCTGAATTCAGACAACATGCTAAGATACCCAAAAATCAACTAAGGTTCAAATTAGTCATGATATACCAATGTGGCTTCTAAGTTCGTAACTGACCTGTGAAATGCCTTAGAGCAGGACTGTCAAACTCCTGGCCTGGGGGGGGGCGGATGCGTCATATGCTGGCCACACCCATGCCCGGTTTAGCAAAGGGGGGGGGGAAATCCCAATATGTCACGTGATGCTGCCGTGACCACATGCGTTTGACACCCCTACCTTAGAGGAACAAAGCTGATAAGAAGGGAACATATGCAAACCAGATTCAAAGAAGCACACCTAAGGGAAAAAAACAAAATTGTGCTGTTTTGAGAAGGCCTTGCTAAAATTTTTGAAGCCCACTCCTGCTTAGGACCTCCCAGTGCTGAGATATGCCTTACTCAACCGTTGTCCTCTGGGTAAAAAGATGACAAGGAAGGGATGACACTCAGTGCTGTGGATGTAATGGACCACTCTGTCAAACCTCCTTCTTCATAGGTCCATATTCCAATCTCAAGCTGAAAGGCTGCACCAATCTGCCCCGATGTGAGGATACCTTGAGCTTTTACTCAGGAGGCCGAACCATCCACGCCAGCTGCTGCAATACTCCGCTTTGCAATACCTTCACCCCAGGTAATCCTCCCCCCCCTCAACTGCACATTGTATATAGGACTGCATCATTTCAAAATCTGAGGGTCGCTTCAGCGTACATTGATTTGCTTGTTTACTAGATCCCTAGTGACCCGCTAGGTCGTTTCAGAGATTTAACAGATTTCTCAATGCCCTCAACATGGCAGAGCTTCTAATCTACTGGAAAAGTTTTTAGCAATTCAGGGAGATATTCAGAGATGTGTTTGCCATGAAAGTAGCCCATGTTGAATTGTACAGCACAACCAGTGGTGGGTTCCTACCGCTGCGGTCCACTCTGTCGTTCCGGTAGCAGCCAGCAGATGATGCTATTTGTGCGCGACAGCTCCGGTGCCCTCTTTTGGGGCTTTTTTGCTTCTGCGCATGCACAGAAGCAAAATTTCGCTGAAATCATGCGCGCATGTCCCCTCGCAAGATTTCAGTGAGATTTTGCTTCCGCTCATGCGCAGAAGCAAAACCGCGCGAGGGGGCACATGCGCGTAGCGAGTGCGCGCACACAAAATGTGGAGATGCGCACGCAGTGCACCAGTATCGGTAAGTGAGCAACCCGCCCCTGAGCACAACCAAACATTAGCAGCTGACCATAAGAAATATTTCAGGAAAAAGAACTTCACTCATCCATCTAACTACCACAGGGCTCGCACCGAGACGGCAGCTCATTTTTATTTATTTATTTACTTATTTATATCTCGCCTTTACTGTTTTTTTTACAAATAACTCAAGGCGGTGAACATATCCAACCCTTTCTGCATCCTATTTTCCCCACAACGACAATCCTGTGAGGTGGGTTGGGCCAAGAGAGAGGGACTGGTTCAAAGTCACCCAGCTGGCTTTCATGCCTAAAACGGGATTAGAACTCACCGTCTCCTGGTGATTGGCCCAACGTCCCCCCTAGTCCTGCCTAAGGCAGGACTAGAACCCAGCTGCTGTGGCCTAGAGGTGGAGCTCTTGCCTCACAATCAGGAGGTTGTGAGTTCTATTCTAGATAGAGGCAGATATAGGGTCTCCTGCTTGGGCAGGGGGTTGGACTAGATGACCTGCAAGGTCCCTTCCAACTCTGTTAATCTGTTAAGAATTCACAATCTCCCGCTTTCTAACCTGGTGCCCTATTGGCCTCCTCTTCGCTTCCTCATTTCCCTTTGCAAACCATCAAATGCTTCTCAGCAAGAAGGACATTTGCAAAGGTGGGAGATGACCCATCTCCAAACAGACCAGGTTTCAAAACATAGCATGGATTGCATCTGATCTATGCACGGAAGAGAATTCTGGGGAGATTATGTCAGTCATTGTGAAAAAAGAGGCTCTCTGAAAGCTCTTATTTGCGTAAAGCAGTACCTCCTGGCTTGATTTTTTTTTCTGTGAACAGCCAAAAGTTCAAGGTCCTGATCATGACACACAAATGTTCATAGATGTTTCCTACTTTGTATCTCCACCTGCTTCAGACTTGCAACTGGAAAGCCAGGCACCAAACGGATTGGAGTGCTACAGCTGTGTGGATGGACAGGGCTCCAGTGGTGCATGCTCCAACAAGACCATCTCCAAAGTCAAGTGCACTGGCGTTCGTAACATGTGCCTGGAAGGAATTGGCAACAACCGTAAAGGTGAGCGTTTGATCTCAGAACTTCCCACTTTGGCTTGTTTCAGGGGTCTCCAAACTTGGCAACTTTAAGACTTGTGGACTTGTCAACTTCAACTCCCAGAATTCCCCAGCCAGCATGGCTTGCTGGGAAATTGTGGTAGTTGAAGTCCACAAGTCTTCAAGTTGCCTGCCTTATATAATCTGCTAAATATGGACTAATATACTGTAGCATCCTGGCTCATATAACATGTTTTGTCCAAGCCGAAACCAAAAATGTCTGATTCAACATGCCCCGTTAATGGACGGGATTCCCCAACGCAACCACAAATTGCCCTACCCTGTTGGAGACTTGGCTAATGTGGTGTGTCAATCCTGAAGTTTATTTCCATTAAGTCTACAGGACATCAACCACTATTGGTCAGACTCTACTTTCCAGTAGTTGAAAAGTGGGTGGAGTTTACAAATTGGAAGCCATTCTCCTGAGGGATCAAAATAGCAATAGCACTTAGACTTATATACCGCTTCACAATGCTTTACAGTCTTCTCTAAGCGGTTTACAGAGCCATCATATTTCCCCCAACAATCTGGGTCCTCATTTTATTGACCTCGGAAGGCTGAGTCATCTTTGAGTGGTCATTCGGTATATAAGACACACCCAAATTTTCACCCTCTTTTTTTGGGGGGAAAGGTGCATCTTATACTCCGAAAAATACGGTACATGGAGAGGGAATGGAATAGTACCCTGTGTGATCTCACAAATCAACAACCGAGGATTCAGGCAGTAATAAGAAGATAAGGTGAACCAGAAGTACTGCAATAAAGTACCCTCCAGCTTAATTCTATCTGACCATGCAGAAGGATATAATAGTTCATGGCATCCAAAATTACCAAGAGGCCCAGGAGAATGAGAAAAAACACACATTTTCCACCCCCCACCCAGTTCCCAGGAGAGGTCATCAATCAAAATGATGAAAGCAGTTTCTGTTCCATATCTTGGCCAAAAGCCCAGCTGAACTGAGTCCAGCATGTTGTGCAAAAGAGAAGTCTCAAAACCTGAAATCGAAGCTACAGATTCAGTCTCCGGACTGGGCAGTCTGCTCACGGCTGGCAGCATGGGCTGGGAGAAATTGCCACCGCTTCTATACTAGAAGTTGGTGAAATAGGACCTGTTGCCTACATCGTAGTGTAGGAAGTTAGCAGCCACCCCCTCCTAGAAAAATGAAATATCCTAGGAAATATTGAAAAAGGAAAGAATATGTTTCCCTGAATGAGGAAAAGAGAAACGTGTTTTAAATACAAAGCAGCTTCCTGCAGCTCCCTGCCCCCACCCTTGCCACATTCCTCCCACCTAGCCTGAAGCAGTCTTCTACATAACAAAGATTTATCTCCTTCAGTCATAGCTATATTAGGATTTGCCCAAGGCCCTTTTATTCAGCCAAGCCTGGGACAGACAAAAGCCTATAGAGTTGCCACTGCATGGCCTCCTGGGAGCCTAACCACCAATCAGTGCATTATATACACAGGAACAGGAAACTAAGAGGTGGGACCCAACAGAGGTTATAAAACCAAGGGACTCAGCATCTTCCCTTCCATTTTTTCTCTTCACCCACACCTGGAAGCATGTAATCTACCTTTTCTGTACAGGGGCTCCTGCCATGTGCTCCTGTCCACCATTAAACCTTCTTTCCAAGCAACTTCCATGAATCCAGTGTCTTTTTCCCCACTTGGAACTGAACCCAGAAGGATATTCCTTACAACAGTAGCTAGACTCAGATAATTTACCCACAGAATCACTGGGGACTGAGAAAGAAGTCTAACCACAATTTTTGCATTTTCCTCTTTTTCACTTCCTTAAAGGACAACAGTAGAATAGAGAGTCACAAAGGTTCCGTGTTTAGATGGTCATAAGATGGATTAGAACAGGGCTCTCCAAACTTGGCAACTTTTAAGACTTGTGGACTTCAACTCCTGGCTGGGGAATTCTGGGAGTTGAAGTCCACAAGTCTTAATGTTGCCACGTTTGGAGACTCCTGGACTAGAACTTAGACAGCCGGTGACTTTAAAACTTGAAGACTTCTGGACTTCAACTCCCAGAATTCCTCAGACAGCCGTGCTGGCTGGGGAATTCTGGAAGTTGAAATCTACAAGTCTTAATATTGCCAAGTTTGGAAACCTCTGGACTAGAACTTAGACAGCCAGCAACTGTCTCCAAATTTGGCAACTTTAAGACTTGTGGACTTCAACTCCTGGCTGGGGAATTCTGGAAGTTGAAATCCTCAAGTCTTAATATTGCCAAGTTTGGAAACCCCTGGACGAGATCTTAGACAGCCGGCAACTGTCTCCAAATTTGGCAACTTTAAGACTTGTGGACTTCAACTCCTGGCTGGGGAATTCTGGGAGTTAAAATCCACAAGTCTTAATATTGCCAAGTTTGGAGATCCCTTGACTAGAACTTAGACCAGTGTTTCCCAACCTTGGCAACTTGAAGATGTCTGGACTTCAACTCCCAGAATTCCTCAGCCAGCATTCGCTGGCTGGGGAATTCTGGGAGTTGAAGTCCAGACATCTTCAAGTTGCCAAGGTTGGGAAACACTGACTTAGACAGTCCGTGACTCCAGAATGGAGACACACCCTGTCTCCTGGGGGAGGGCCCTCATTCAATCTCTTCCAGATCTAATCAACTCTTGGGTTGATATTGTTGGCTACTCTCCTTTTCTCTCCTTGCAGCTGGGAAAGAGGAGACCTTGGTGACTTTCAAAGGCTGTGCTTCTCCTGCCATGTGCCAGAGCTCTCTCTTGGAATTGGTGCAAGAGCTGGAAGATGCTGACATCATCTGTTGCCAAGGGAATTTCTGCAACAACCGCATTGTAGATGGTGTGATCACGGAATCCCGAGTCCCTGCTGACAGCCCCGAAAACATGGAGGATGTAGGATGTGTCACGTTCGACCCCAAGCCGTCTGAGCCCATACCCACATCTGATTGCTTCTATTCAGATGAGGTGGAAGATGATAACGTGGTGGTGGACTCACCTCAGGTCCCATCTCCTGGAAACCACACTGATAAGGAGACCGTCTACGTGGTTGATGAAAAGAATTTGGCCAACGAGAGCAATGCCCGACCTTCATCCCATCATGACCACACCTTTGTAGGTGGAAAACCATATGAGGAGAATCTTTCTGGGAATTCTTCAGAAAGCAGGGAAACGTCTTCTTCTACGGGTGATTCACACACTGAACATGGTTCTTCAGGCAGTTCCTCGGCTATAACAAACTTGGGGACAAGCAACGCAACTTCTTCTGGTAACCCTGGTGGTGTGGCTCTACTTATACCTTTCATCATTGCCAAGACAACCCCTCCTACCACTTCCTCCCCCAACAAGATAAGTATGTCCAAAGAGATTTTGTCAGCTTCTAGCAATGATAAGGACGTAGCGAGTGATAAATGTGAGACAGAAGAGAAGTGCCTCACCGCCGGGGGACACTTCATAGCCACCAATGAGAAGGATCATGAAGGTTCTCCTTCCAGCCACCCTGCATCTTCTTCTCATGCAAGTGGAACCCCAGTAAACATCTCCAGCTCTGCTGAAGACACTCCCAACGCGGGTAACTTTCTCAGAGAAGGCAGCCATCGGGAATCAGAATACTATTCCTCATCCACTGAAAACGTACATAATGTTTCTGTTTTAGCCGTAGAAGAACACGGACCTCCACATTCTCCTGTCACCAATACCTCAGAAAGCACCAACATGGAGCGTGGCCATAGAACACCTGGAGGTGAAAACTTCATGGTTGAGAATAGTATTCCTGTATCAACCCCTGCCAGCCGTAATGCAACTTCAGATGGCCTGGCCAGCAATGTTCTTCCCAGGCTTCCGATCGCCTCCACTGATAACAGCTCTTTCATCGTAGAAGACAAGACCAAAGCAAATGTTTCTGTAGCAGCAAACTCCATCCACAATCCCGGAATGGGCCTTGTTGTGGCACCTAGTACCTCCCGTCCCATAACCAAGACTCCGTGCAACCAGCCAGGGTGTGAAAACCCACGTAAAGTAAACCTGATGACTTCATTTGGAGCAGAAGAAGAAGCTGCGAGGAACGCTAGCACCCCATTATTCAGCGATCCTAAAACTCCAGAACGCAACACGGCAGAAAAAGAGCAACCCAATAGTGGAGCTCTCGGCCTCACCACAAATTTGGGGCTCTTCTCCCTCGCTTTTTTGCTAGCCGCCCTTACTTAGTTTGTCGTGACGGAGGAGGAAAGTGCGTTCACTTGAAGGGTGGCCCAGGTGTCTGGATTTTATCCCAACCCGCTTCAAAAAAAAAAAAAAAGAACATGGGAACTTGGTGGTTCGCACATCTACAGCGTTTACAAAAGAGGAAGGGTGACATTTGCAAATGAGGAGCTAGATTAAAATTTGGCAAACTTCAGTTTTGTACAAGAGAATGTGTGCGTGTTTATATGTGTGCAGGAGAGAATGTACCGTACAATAATGTATAAAGGGATGGTATTTTGCTCCCTGCTGTAAGGAACGGGATTGCTTCGTAAACCTTGGGTACTGTGGAGGGTTGAGCATATATTTAGTTAGATTTGATTCAAAGGGGTTAGGGAATTGGGAACTTGATCCTGACTCTGGATTAATTCAGTTTGGGATGTTTTGTGGGATTCTTGATGCTCGCTGAGCTTGCTTGTTTTTTTGCAGACGTTTCATTACCAAACTAGGTAACATCATCAGTGTAGTGATGCTTCTGCACAGGCACTGAAGGCATTTGTCTGAAGTGGTGTAGGGTTTCCCGCCTGCGCAGGGGGTTGGACTAGAAGACCTCCAAGGTCCCTTCCAACTCTGTTATTCTATTCTATTCTAAATCCCAGAATGGGATTTGAAGTCTGCAAATCTTAAAGTTGCCAAGGTTGGACAATCCAGCTCTAAACAGTAACAAGCATTATGATGTTCTCCATGCTTCGCAAATATGGAAGTTGTAGTCCAACCCCTCAGAAGGGAGGCAGGCTGAAAAAGTCTGCCTGAGTTCCTCTCCATGACTGAAGGAAAGCCTTGTAACTTAGACTGTTTCTGACATGCCTTTATTGCGCCATACTCTTGGCTCATCCTCCGTTGACTTTTGACTGGTGTTGTGTAAAAAAAAAAGGATGGTCGGAGATCTTTGCTCATCAAAGTGCTTAACCAAATAAGGCCAACATAAATAAAGGTTTTAGAAAGACAGAAACTGTTGCTTTGTTTTTGTTTTTCCATTCTGTTTCCAGCGGACGGGACATTTCAAACTCTGCGTATCTTCACAAAATGGTGCAATCCTGCCACATCACAAACATGGCCCAGTCATCTTGTTTTTCTGCCTTGCCCCCATGGAATGTCCTTCGTCCAAGAACAGATCTAAGATCGGAGATGCCAAGATGGTGGTGGGATGGGTGTGTGAGGGACAAGAGCCGAGGTGGCGCAGTGGTTAAAATGCAGCACTGCAGTTCAGCAGTTCAGCTGTTCAAATCTCACCGGCTCAAGGTTGACTCAGCCTTCCATCCTTCCGAGGTGGGTAAAATGAGGACCCAGATTGTTGGGGACAATATGCTGAACTCTGTAAACCGCTTAGAGAGGGCTGTAAAGCACTATTAAGCGGTATATAAGTCTAAGTGCTATTGCTATGACAAAATGAGGGGCATGACAAAAGCAGTATCCCAGCAGGCCATCTCCTCAAGGAATATTTCACAGTAGACAAGCATTTTTTCATGGTTCCATGTTTTTTTAAAAAGCTTTTCTGTTAAGAAGTGGTCTTCAGCTATAGATGTCATTGAATGGAATATTGTTTCCATGCATTCGCCACCCCTACATACATGGGTTTCCGCAGGAATAGTCCAAAACGTCAAGAGAGTAAATGCAATCGTGGGATTGGAACCTTTCGTTGCAATCTTGATTTTGTGGTCCCCATCTCTGCAGACTTCCCTCCCTGCCTATGTACCTTTAACAGAATAACAAAGTTGGAAGGGACCTTGGAGGTCTTCTAGTCCAACCCCTGCTCAAGCAAGAAACCCTGTATTATTTCAGACAAATGGTTGACCAATCTCTTCTTAAAAATCTCCAGTGTTGGGGCATTTACAACTTCTGGAGGCAAGTTGTTCCACTGATTAATTGTTCTAACTGTCAAGAAATTTCTCCTTAGTTCTAAGTTACTTCTCTCCTTGTTTAGTTTCCACCCATTGCTTCTTGTCCTGCCTTCAGGTGCTTTGGAGAATAGGTAGAAACACACACCCCTCCTTCTTTGTGGCAGATCTTAGATACTGGAATACTGCTATCATGTCACCCCTTACAGTTCCCAGCATTAAACTAGACAAACCCAATTCCTTCATATTTTTTTCATATTTTTAGACTCTAGTTCCCTAATTATCTCTATTGCTCTTCTCTGCAGTCTTTCTAGAGCCTCAACATCTTTTTTTATATCGTGGCTATGAAAATATTCCATGCAATATTCCACGTGTGGTCTTTACCAGGGCATTATAAAGTGGTACTAACACTTCATGTGATCTTGATTCTATCCCTCTGTTAATGCAGAGGGATTTTCTCTTTTTCCATATTTACTATTCCTTCTATTTTAAAAACAAGCAGAAATGATTGAGGAACCTTATGCTCTTTCTTGACTAAGCTAATTTTTTTTCTTCAATTCAGAATAGAACTGGAAGGGACCTTGGAGGTCTTCTAGTCCAGCCCCCTGGTCAAGCAGGAGACCCACCCTGTACCATTTCAGACAAGTGGCTGTCCAGTCTCTTCTTAAAAACCTCCAGTGAGGAAGCACCCACTATTTCTGAAGGCAAGCTGTTCCACTGGTCAATTGTCCTCACTGTTAGGAAGTTTCTCTTTAATTCCAGGTTGCTTCTCTCCTTGGTTAGTTCCAAGGAGAAGCTTCAAAGAGTTTCAAGTAAAATTGAATAATTTTATCCAATTTAACTCTTTCTTGCAATCAGGCCCAGCAAGAAGGGAGAATTTTTTAAAAAATCCACTAGTAGCAATGGCAATTTGTTAGATTCCTAATTTAGTGGATAGGGGATGAAACATTTCTGCACACACCTGTATTATGGCCTGACTCCAAGACACATACCTGGGATAATCCAGCTCAACATCACAGCCCATCCCGGTGACTTGAAGACTTGGAATGTGACTTGCAAACTAAAGGGCTGATTCAGAGAATCACCAAATTATGGAATCACAAGTTTGAAAGGAATTCTTTCAGGCTATTAACTCAGAATTCCTGATGCTTGCAGGAATTCAAATCCAGCCATCTCCAAGGAATTGCTAGCCAGGTATATTGATGCAGAAATACTAACAGTTCCAAAGGGCGCACAAACTTTTAAGCACCACTGTGTACTGTCTTCTAGCAGAACCTTTCTCAATCTTGGCAACTTTAAGGTGTGTGGACTTCAACGTCCACCAATTTTTCAGCCAATCTGGGGCTCTGGAAGTTGAAGTCCACACATTTCGTAGTCCCCGAGGTTGAGAAACACTGCAAATCTAGCAGGATCCAGTCCCCATTGCGTTAATGCAGTAATAATGAAGACACAAATCACTTCTGTGATGCCTGGAGGGCTAATCGTCTGTGACGATTCTTGAATAGTCTAATGAGACTCTAACCCAGGGGTGTCAAACTCGATCTCATTAAGGGCCGCATCAGGGTTGTGTTTGACATTGGGGGGCGGAGTGGGCGTGGTCAGCTCGACATCACTTGTGTCGGAGGCGCCTGTGGTGGCCCAAACACTCTGCCAGAGAAAATGGGCTCCCGATCTCCGTTTTCGGTTGCAATGGCCTCCTGCAACTTTCTGTCAGTGAAAACAGAGTTCGGGAGGGCTGCGTGTGGCCCTCCCGAGTTCCGTTTTCACTGGCAGAGCAGGGGCAGGTTCCTAATTTTTTTACTACCACTCTGTGGGCATGGCTTATTTTGTGGGTGTGGCTTGCCAGCCATGTGACCGGGTGGGCGTGGGCCTCGGGAGCTTGGCAGCATCCGGAGAAGTGGGGGGACATTGCCCACTTGCAACGCAGCCCCCCGCAGTGGGAGCAGCAAGACCGCGGCAGTGGTTCTTCTAGGAGGCTCCGTCCGGCCTGAATGCTTCTCCCCATTCAATGATCCTAGGCTCCTGCCGCCCGTTCCCCCTCCCCTCAGCAGTTTGAGAAGCCTCGAACGTGCGAAAATGCCTGTGATCATCACTGCACGTTCGTGGCTTCTCGGACTGTTGAAGGGAGGGGAATGGAGATAGCTCCTGCCGCCCGTTCTTTCAGCATCTCACGCGCTCCCTCAGCCATCCTCCCCTGCTTGGACTCATTGTGTGGTAGGAAGGCAGCGCATGCGCAGTGCCGGAAGCTCGGCTTCTGGACATGCGCAGAAGAAAATGTTTTTAAAAATTAAAAAAAAATTTTTTTAAAAAATGGCGGCGCCCAGGCCCCGGCAACCGACCGCACCGGTACTGTGACATCACCAGCAGGCCGCTACCAGTGCTATAGAGTGGACCGCACCAGTAGGAACCCACCACTGTGGCAGAGGCACCATGGGCCAGTCCTTCACTGTTTCCAAGGTGGCCCCGCGGGCCAGATGTAAGCACCCTGCGAGCCTGATCCGGCCCCCAGGCCTTGAGTTTGACACCCCTGCTCTAACCTTACGATTCTCACTGATCGAGGATATCACAGTCCGTCTTAAAGTAGAATGCCCAGAACCTAACATAATACTCAAGATTTACACATTGCCTGATTTGGAAACGATTTCTATTGAGGGAGCCTAATATTAAATTTGACAGTTAGTTTTTAAACTACAACACATTCCTATCTCATATCCTGTGTGTAATCAATTACAGCTGCAGGACCTTTTTTTTACTTCTGTTACTAAGCTGTATTCTTTGTTCTGTGTTTGATCTCTTTCCTAATGCCAAACTTCCTCTCTGTTAAATTTCCTTCATTTATTTTCAACCACAGAAAGTCATCTGAATTTTATTTCTGTCTTCTAACACATATTAGCTATTTTACCTAACTTCACTTACAAATTTGATAAGTTCCCCTACCTCTCATCTAACCGCTAACAAACCTATCCAAATCTTTAATGTTTACAAGGCGGTTTTTTTAGAAAGGAGAATGGTCATAAGCAACACCCCATTAATTTCCTGGTACTCAGTGGGGTCATGCAACATCTCAAACCATGGCTTGTTTAATCAAAGTGTTTAAATAGTCCTCAGTTGAATCACTTAACATGTAAGTCAGAAACCATGGTTTGTCGAATATGGTCACTGGCTTCACAAATAACGCTAAGCCAATGCAATATGTCTGTCTTTCTGTCTATGTCTCTCTCTCTCCCTAACTACCTACGGTACCTACCTACCTACCTATATTGTCTAGCTAGTTAGCTATCATCTCTCTTGATCATCTATATCTATTATCCTATCTATCTATCTATCTATCTATCTATCTATCTATCTATCTATCTATCTATCTATCTATCTATCTATCTATCTATCTATCATCTATTTATCTATCATCTATCTCTCGATCATATCTATCTATCTATCTATCTATCTATCTATCTATCTATCTATCTATCTATCTATCTATCTATCATCTATCTATCTATCTATCATCTCTCAATCATCTATATCTATTTATATCATCTCTCTCTGAAAATCTATCTATCTATCTATCTCTATCTATCTATCTATCTATCTATCTATCTATCTATCTATCTATCTATCTATCTATCTATCTATCTATCATCTATTTATCTACCATCAATCTCTCGATCATATCTATCTATCTATCTATCTATCTATCTATCTATCTATCTATCTATCTATCTATCTATCTATCTATCTATCTATCTATCTATCTATCTATCTCATCTATCTATCATCTATCTCTCAAACATATCTATCTATCTATCTATCTATCTATCTATCTATCTATCTATCTATCTATCTATCTATCTATCTATCTATCTATCTATCATCTATCCATCATCTATATCTATTTTATTCTCAAGCAAGTGCCTCTTGATTCTTAGCTACCCAACACAGCCACACTAAATTTGTGTACAAAATAGAGGCAGGGGAAGACAAATCAAATTTAAGTTCATTTCACATTACCGAGAGTTTTCTGTCTAAGGAGCGCCAGGGTGGCATGTGTGACTCCTTCACCCCTCCCCACACATTTCCTGTTCTCACAACTCTGAGAATGAGCAATGCTGAGATATTTATTTATTTGGCTGGCTGGGGCTCTAGGGGATCCGATACGGATGGGCGGTCGTCCAGATCTCATTAAATTAGACCCCCCCCCATGGCTGAGTGGTAATATTGTCGGCTGAGACAGCTGGAATTTGTAGCTCTGAAACATCAGAAGTAGACCAGGGTTTTCCCCCTCCCCAAAGCACAGATGTTTTTAAAAAACGAAAGGGGAAAAAGAAGGAAAAGATGAGGTGAAGAATCGGCCATCAGTATAAATAAAGGTATGGGCATACTTTGTAGGGTTGGATTGCTTTCTTCCTTCCTCTCTCTCATCCTCCCACCCTCACTCTTTTCCTCCCTCCGTTCCTTCTGTCCTTCCTTCCTTCCTTCCTTCTTCCCTTCCCTCCTTGCTCCTTCTTTTCCTTCCTCCCTCTTTTTCTCCCTCGCTTCCTTTCTTACCTTTCATCATTTTCCTCCTTCCATCTTTTCCTTCCTTTCTTCCTTTCCATCCTTCCTTTTTCCTCCCTCCCTCTTTTCCTTCCTCCTTCCTTCCTTCCTTCTTCCCTTCCCTCCTTACTCCTTCTTTTCCTCCCTCCCTCTTTTCCTCCCTCGCTTCCTTTCTTACCTTCCATCATTTTCCTCCTTCCCTCTTTTCCTTCCTTTCTTCCTTTCCATCCTTCCTTTTTTCCTCCCTCCCTCTTTTCCTCCTTCCTTCCTTCCTTCTTTCCTTCTTCCCTTCCCTCCTTGCTCCTTCTTTTCCTCCCTCCCTCTTTTCCTCCCTCGCTTCCTTTCTTACCTTCCATCATTTTCCTCCCTCCCTCTTTTCCTCCCTCCCTCTTTTCCTTCCTTCCTTCCTTCCTTCCTTCCTTCCTTCCTTCCTTCCTTCCTTCCTTCCTTCCTTCCTTCCTTCCCTCCTTCCCATTGTTCTCCTGCTACAATACTGCCAAGCTCTTCTGCCAGATACTGTAGCTGGCTGGTGCAAGGAGATTCTGCAGCCTCCATCCAGGTGAGGGTCCATCCAGGCCAGACTGACTCAGCATGACTGAAATTCTGTGAAGAAAGAGGTGGGGAGGGGGAGGGGGAGTGTTAAGAAATTCGAGATGAAATAACTTTCTACCATTTCCTCTTCTTTTCTGGCAAACCAAACTGAGCGAGCACTTCCACTTATTCTTCTCTTGCAGGGATTTAATCTAACTTTGGTAAAAGGAAGCATTAAAATGCGTTGGAAGGAAGGCGAGACGGAAACATGTCAATCTGGATAGACTCCAGCCAACTGCGTATATTTGATTGTTTTATTAATGTATATGGATTTTGGGAAAACATATGGCTTTCCAGAAGTTGCTAAATTACAGTTCCCAGCATTCTTCACCACCATTGGCTATAATGGCTGCAGATGGGAGCTGTAGTTCTATAACTCTAGAGCAGTGGTTCTCAACCTTCCTAATGCCCCAACCCGCCCCCACGCCCCCACCGCGCCCCACCCCGCCCGCCGCCGCGCCCCCCCCCCTCCGCCGCCATTTGGGTTCTTTTACCCTCTGCGCATGCACAAAGCGTTCTGCGCATGCTCAGAGGGTAGAAGAACCCAAATGGCGGCATCCGGGCGAAGTCTCCCGACCCCTGTGAAAGGGTCATTCGACCCCCAAAGGGGTTGCGACCCCCAGGTTGAGAACCGCTGTTCTAGAGGCTCTCTCTGTCTCTCTCTCTCCTCTCTGTCTCTCTGTCTCTCTGTCTCTTTCTCTGTCTCTCTCTCTCTCCCCCTCCCTCCCTCTCTCCCTCTCCCTCTCTTTCTGTCTCTCACACCCACACACATACAGAGAGAGACAGAGAGAGACAGAGAGAGACAGATGCTCTCTCTCCCCCCTCCCTCCCTCTCTTTCTGTCTCTCACACACACATACAGAGAGAGACAGTCTGTCCGTGTCTCTCTCTCTTCCCCCTCCCTCCATCTCTCTCTCTCTCTCACACATACACACATACACACAGACAGAGAGACACAGAATCTCTCTCTCCCCCCTCCCTCATCATTAAAAAATGCTGCTTTATATCAAGAGCCTTAAAAGTTCATCATTAAATTTTACAAGAGATACAGTAAATCCAGGGACATCTTTAAGCTTAGCAATGCAATCCTCATCATTCTTTTACACTGGATCTTCCGGTCAGGGTTGGTGAGCATCTGGACCCCATCAGGCTGCTGACTTCACACATTCCCACTCTAACCCTTTGGCCCTGGCCGCAAATGAGAATCTCTGAACTGCAAAAAGAGATCTTTGGGCCAAGATAGAAAGTATTGCGAAAGTTAACTTCTTCCATTCTGCTCCCCGCACAAACATTTTCCTTGGATGGGACTTTATTTCTATTACCAGAATCCCATGGCAGACTGCCAGGCTGCATAATGTTCAGTGGTTTTACTGTTTTTTTCATGCAACCTCTAGTGCAGCGGTTCCCAACCTGGGGGTCGGGACCCCTTTGGGGGTCGAAGACCATTTCCCAGGGGTCGCCCCGGCATCCTCAGCTCCCCCCCCACTGCCACAAGCCTGGCCATATTGCGCCCCACAACCCGCGCCTCCACCGTGCCCCAGCCCGCTGCCGCTATTTGGGTACTTTTACCATCTGCGCATGCACAGCACGCTTTGCGCATGCGCAGAGGGTAAAAGAACCCAAATGGCGGCGGCGGGGTGGGTCACAGTGGGGGCGCGGGGTCGGGGCGTGGGTCACGGCATTAGGAAGGTTGGGAACCACTGCTCTAGTGGTTGTTGTTTCCCCCCACCCCATTGTTATTTTTAATAATAAGATACGCCATAAACCTTAAAGTGAGAAAAATCACTGGAACCAATATATATATTTATATTTTAAAAAGCATTGCATGCTATAAGCAAATAAATATGTCTTATGAAATATTGACGTAGAAGAAATGAAACAAAATGTTATCCAGTCTTGCATTATGTAAGATAATGGATAGGTGTGTGTGTGTGTGTGTGTGTGTGTGTGTGTGTGTGTGTGTGTGTGTGCACGCGCGTTGTAAATACAGCAATATATGAAAAATGCTTAGATCATTTCCCCGGTTTTCAAGCCAATGGAGTTTGAATCATGGCTGACTAAGGGCTTCCTTTTAGCTAATGCTAAAATCTAACCACAGGTGCTAAGATTTAAACCAAAATGTTCTTTATGGACTTCAGGGAAAAAAAATTGTGTAACCCTCCCCTACTCCTTACGACAGCAGCTTTTGCAAAATGCTGGATAAATAAGTAAATTGTGAAAAAACCCCTGAACGATAGTTGGGGTTACAGGCAATCCTCAATTTAACAACCATTCATTTAACAACTATTCAAACTTAGGACCTTGAAAAAAAAGTGACTTAACAACCAATCCTCAAACTCAGGGCATCCCGACAGTCACATGATCAAAATTCAGACGCTTGGCAACCAGCGTGCATTTAATAAACAGGTAGTCCTCGACTTACGACCACAAACGAGCCCGAAATTTTTTGTTGCTAAGTAAGACATTTGTTAAGTGAATTTTGCCCCATTTTATGACTTTCCATGCAACAGCTGTTAAGCGAATCACTGCGGCCATTCCGTTAATAACAAGGTTGCTAAGTGAATCAGCCTTCCCCACTGACTTTGTCTGAAAGAAGGTCACGAAAGGATGACCCCAGGATAGTGCGACCGTCATAAATGTGAGTCAGTTGCCAAGCATCTAAATTTGGATCACGGGTCCATGGGGAATGCTGCAACAGTCGTAAGTGTGAAAAATGGACTCATAAGTCACTTCTTTCAGTGCCGTTGTAACTTCGAACAGTCGCTAAATGAACTTGGTTTAACAACCATGTGATTCACTTAACAACTGTAAAGATTTGCGTAACAACCCTGGCAAAAAAAAGATCATAAAACCGAGCGCGATTCACTGAACCACCTTGCTTAGCAGCACAAATTCTAGTTCCAATTTGTGGTCTTAAGTCGAGGACTACCTGTATAACACATGTCAGCTTCAATCTCACAATTGTTTTTTCTAAAGGATATTAAAGTACAGTTTACTGCATATGAAGGATCAGTGTTCGATAGGCACAGGGTTCTCTGTGGCCCAAAATATTTTTTGTCCAGTTCAATAAAATTATGGAAGAGTGATTGTCAAAGATCACACTTACAGTCTTGTTCACATGACGTGTTGAACTGCAATCTCACCAATTGCTGTTTTGCAGAGTGTGTTCAACTAACCAGCCTATGTTGCTAATTTATGGTAGAGCCATAAATAGAGTGGCCACTGTGTGTGTGTGTGTGTGTGTGTGTGTGTGTGTGTGTGTGTGTGTGTGTCCATCCTTTGGCAACTTTTGTGCATTAAAAGGGGCACAGAAAGACTTGTCTCTGGATTCAAGTGCTAAAATATCCTGTAGGGCTCTGGAGGTAAGGGTATGCAGAGAGCCACATCCCTCCATAAGTACATTAATCATTTGGCATGAGAAAATACTGAAAGTTCACAGGTTTCTGGACTTTGATGTGCAAATAATAGATCATCCTACCAAGAGAATACACAGAGAGGGAGGGAGGGAGGGAGGGAGGGAGGGAGGGAGGGAGGGAGGGAGAGAGAGAGACACTAATATAAAATAAGTGAAGAAAATAAATAAAAAGAAGACAAAGAAAAAGCTAAAAGTACAAAAAAAGGAAAAGAAACTCCATCCAGAAATAAGGAAAACAAAAATAGAAAAGAGTTCAAAGACTCAAAAAATCCCCTTTTTACAATCCTGTAATCCCTTCATTCAGGGTAGAGTCAGGATAACTAGATGGAGCTGAACATTTACTGGCCGGATACCCTTCCTGATGCCACATGGAGTTCACGGTAGATATTTTTTCTTTGTGCGCTAGGAGAGAGAGAAACATCTAACCACTACCTAGGATTGAACTGTCAACTTTCTGAGTGGGAGGCGAGAGTCTTCACCACTGGGCCACCACGTTGCTCAGATCCAAAGACTCAAAGAGATTCTGATATTCTTCACTGCAGTTACTACACACACACACATACACACACACACACACGTATGTATGAACACTTTTTATTAAAATGTTTTAAAAGAAAGACAAAAATGAATACAAGCTAATAAAAAGCATGGGAGAAAAAAGAAAGAAAGAAAGCAAAAAGTTAATTAAAAATGCAAAAAAGGTGATAAAATAGAAAAGAAAGGGGAAAAAAGACCTTTCCTCTTTCCTGCACACATCTGCCTTCCAAGTATAAATTCCTGGCCTCCGGACATGTCAAGAGGCTGAGTCAGATGCTCTTTTGCCACACCTGATTTAGAATCTGGGACAGCTCACCTTTTCTCAAGAAGATGGTGGGTCAAAAGGATGCCGTTATTAGTTTAAAATACTTATTATTTTAAAGAACTCAAACAAAATGCGTCCAAGTGGCGTACAACAGCACAAAATGAAATTTTTTTAAAAAAAATTTAAAATGATATAAAATAAAAAACAAAAAATTAAATAAAAAAAACAAAAAAAAGTGACAAAAAAAAGGAAACTGCTTAGCACTAAAGCAAAAAGTATGCGGGGCAGGTAAGATCTTCCACTTCAGGTAAGGAGGGAGATCCTGCGTTTTGCACATGCTCTCTAGAACCCTGGGGCTGCTGGTCATGGTTGTGGTATGCAGTTTTTAGCATGCTAAGGCAGCGTTTCTCAGGATAGGGGAACTTCAACTCCCAGAATTCCCCACCCAGGTTGTTATATGCAGGTTTTGGGATAGGGGAACTTCAACTCCCAGAATTCCCCACCCAGCACCTCCAGAATCCTAGGGAGGTATTTTGCCACCCAAGGAGAGAGCCAACCTTCTTTCTTACCTTCTAATGCACAAAAATTATCAAACACACACACACACACACACACACATTGTGGCCCCTCAACTTAACGGCTCTATCATAAAATTAGCAACATGGGCTGGTCAGTTGAGTTTTGTGCACTCTGCAAAAGAACTTTTGATGAGTTTGTAGTTCAGCACATCATGTGAGATCACAAGTGTGAATTTTGACAACCACTTTCCCACAATCTCTTTGAAGTGTACAGCAATATCGAAAGTCACAGAAAACCCTGCCCAGTATCCCATTTTTAAGACTTGTGGATTTCAACTCCTGGCTGGGGAATTCTGGGAGATCTTGAAACTGATCTGAGATATACCGATAGTACTTTAGACCAGGGGTCTCCAACCTTGGCAACTTTCAGCCTGGTGGACTTCAACTCCCAGAATTCCCCAGCCAGCTGGCTGGGGAATTCTGGGAGTTGAAGTCCACCAGGCTGAAAGTTGCCAAGGTTGGAGACCCCTACTTTAGATCACAATCAACTCTTTTGAGTCCCTATTCAGGATATCTGATGCAAATATTTAAGGAGTGAAACTTGCATTGTTTTAAAGAACTCAAACAAAATGGGTCCAGGTGTTATGAGAGCCAGCTTGGTCTCTAATGCAAGGATCTCCAAACTTGGCAACTTTTAAGATTTGTGGACCTCAACTCCCAGAATTCCCCAGCCAGGAGTTGAAGTCCACAAGTCTCAGAAATTGCCAAGTTTGGAGACTCTCCTGTCTTGTGGTTAAAGCAGTAGGCTAGAAACCTGGAGACTGTGAAGTCTAATCCCCTGTTGGGCATGAAAGCCTACAGGGTCGGTGACCTTATACAGATTAACAGAGTTGGAAGGGACCTTGTAGGTCATCTAGTCCAACCCCCTGCCCAAGCAATTGGACAAATGGCAGTCCAATCTCGTCTTGAAAGCCTCCAAGGATGAAGCTCCCACAACTTCTGACAGGCAACTTCTGTTCCATGGGTTGATTGTTCTCACTGTCAGAAAATTTCTCCTTGTTTCTAGGTTGAATCTCTCCTTGTTCAGTTTCCATCCATTTGGGCCAGTTACGCAATTGGACCAATTACTCAGTCTCTCAGCCCAGGGTTGTTGTTGTGGCGGGGCAAATACGGTAGGAGGAAGAATGAACATCAGTTATGTTTGCCACCTTGAGTTATTTCTAAAAAAAATAAAAAATAAAGGCAAGGGACTCAATAAACAAAGCGATGCCGGCATCAACATCATGAAGACATCCCAATTTGATGCCGACAGCCCTGTATTCTTAACGCCCGCGGTGCAAAACACGTTAAACAAACCAAGGGCAAAAATATTTGGCACCTGCCTTTAGAAGTTGCCAAGGTTGGGAAACGCCGCACTGAGGACTAGCCGCTTCTGCGAGCAAGGATGTTTCCAGCGTCTGTCTGCCCCGAAAGCTGACGGGGCCGCGAAGCAAAGTTTTCATCACTTCCCCTTCTTCCTGCCTCCTTCATTCCGCCGCTGCTGCGTCACTCTCCGAAACTTCTCTTTTCAAAAGGGACATTTTTCTGCAAGTGATGCCCGGGGTGGAGCCAGGCCAGCTGGGGGAAGGGGGTTGGATTTCAAACATAAGCAGGGCGCGAGAAGGAAGGAACCTCAGAGTGATTATTTCCCCCCTCCCCCTCGGGCTGCAAGAATTGCTCCGGGATCCACTCGCTTTGCGGATTACCAGCTCTCTCCTACGCTGCTGCCCCGGATCCCGTTCAGCATCTGGAATCCATGAAGCGCTTCTGGACCGGCGTTTTGTTCTCCTTGATGGTGACAGATGGTAAAAAGAGAGGGGGGGGAGGGAAGGGAAGAGAAGAGAAGAGAAGAGAAGAGAAGAGAAGAGAAGAGAAGAGAAGAGAAGAGAAGAGAAGAGAAGAGAAGAGGAAAGAAAGGAAAGGAAAGGAAAAGGAAAAGGAAAAGGAAACGGAAGGAAAGGAAAGGAAAGGAAAGGAAAGGAAAGGAAAGGAAAAGAAGGAAAGGGGAGAAGGGAAGGGAGGAGAGGAAAGGAAAGGAAAGGAAAAAAGGAAAGGAAAAAAGGAGGGGAAAGGAAAGAAAAAAAAGAAAAAGAGAAGGAAATTAAAAAGCGGAACGGGTGGCGGTGGGACGCGAATGATTTTGTGTATTCTCTTTTGTGTAAAAAGGCTGTAAATGAAAGTCGCTCTTTGGATCTCCCGAATGAGTTTCGCTCCGGAGTTTTCAAAGTTTGCTTTTATAATGGGGGGTGTGGGGGTAAGGGTGGGGGTGGGGGAATCGATCCGGCTGATTTCAGGGCATTTGGGAAGCAGGAGAGAAAAAAAAAAGCAGAATTGTACTTTTCCCCATCCTCGTCTTTTTATTCTCAATAGAAAGTAGTGCCTAATGGTTACTGTTAGAGTTTGGGCTGCAGAAATGCAGATGACCGCCAGAGGCCGGCACAGAGCTGGCATGTTTGAGTCTTGTGGCTTCCCCCTAGTGGCCGTTGAGATTATGGCAGGTGAAAGAAAGGTTTTGTTTTCTAATCTTGAGATCTAGAGGTCTTGACCAGAGGCATTGGGGGAAAATTAACAAGCAAGACTCTAACCCTGAAATCTTAGGCTGTTATAAGATGTCTAGTTTATTTAATTTTTTTTAAATGATGAACAACCCGAGGACAATCAAGCACAGATCAATTTGCTTGCTTAGGGACAATGCAAAAGGTAAAAATTAGCAGCTAAAAATAATGGGCTGCTCACTTCCTCCTTTTCCCCTGAAATTTATGGTTGGCTAGAAAATTTGAAACCTTGACAACTTTAAGAGACGTGGCCTTCAACTCCCAGCAAGGATGGCTGAAAACAAAACTCTGATCTGGAGCATGCCCCAAAATGGAAAATATTTATGAATTTTTATCTGCCCAAGCCTTTTTCAGATAATCCCAAATATAAGGACTGCAGTTACGGCCTCGTGCAGTGGTACAAAAAAATGGGTCCCAGCCTGCTAAATTCCTCTTGCAGGTCTAGAGGTCTGCAAAGCACTAGGGCCAAATATTTTTGCCCTTCTATATTTTTGTTGTGTTTGTTTATGCGGTTGGCACTCTGGGCAGTAAGTGTCCAGGGTTATCAGCAGCAAGCTGGCATTTCTTCAAGATAATGGAACTTGCATCATAAAAATCACAATGCAAATTCCACTCCTTTAAATACTTACGTATAAGACATCTCAAAAATGGGATGATAGGAGCTGAATTGGTACCATGACATGATAATGCATATTTCATTGTTTGCTGAGCCCCCTTTCCACCTAAGTTGCCCCCCTAAGATACAAAAAGTGTCTTAATCCTTTTAAAGCAGCCATTTCATCCCTACCCCCACATAAATTCATTTTGGACCTGCCCACTTTTGCAACGTGGTTCTCAATAGACCGTATTGCTTAGAAGAATTCCTGGCTTAGTGTGTTCCACCAATTATGATTTATCGAAGAGGTCACAATTAAACAAACCTATGGCTTACATAGATGGAGGAGCATACATGTGAGGAAAATGGGCAGTTAAGAATGGGCAATTAAGAAGTATGAAAAATAAAAGGAAGGAAGGAAGGAGGGAGGGAAAGGGAAAAGGAAGGAAGGAAAAGGGAAAAGGATGGAAGGAAGGAAAGGAAAGGAAAAAGAAGAAAGGAAGGAGGAAGGAAAGGGGAAAAGAAGGAAAGAAGGAAGGAGGGAAAGGGAAAGGAAGGAAGGAAGGAAGGAAAGGGAAAGGAAGGAAGGAAGGAAGGAAAGGGAAAGGAAGGAAGGAAGGAAGGAAGGAAGGAAGGAAGGAAGGAAGGAAGGAAGGAAGGAAGGAAGGAAGGAAATAGTTCCCGTAGAGAAGGCTGTTCCCAATATCCCTGTTTTACAGAGGCCTTCTACAGGTAGAGATTGACTTACAAAAATTTGTTAGCAACCATTTGAAGTTACAATGCCACTGGGAAAAAAATAGCTTACAATCGGTCCTTACACTTATGGCCATTGCAACATCTCCTGGTCCTGTGATCAAAATGTGGTCATTTGGCAAATGGCATGTATTTATAAGGTTTGCAGAATCAGGGCTGCATAAGATGATCATGATTTGTGACTTTCCCAACCCAGTCCCAAGCAAAAACCAACAGGGCAAGCAGGATTCTCTTAATGACCCTATGTTTCACTTAACAACTGCAGTGATCCCAATTGTAGCCGTAAGCTGAGGCCTACCTGTTTCACCCTGCTTTACTAATGACTTCCCTTTCTACTTCTTCTAATAGTTGTTGCCCTTCAGTGCTACTCCTGTAACGGGAACAGCGACTGCTGGGATACGGAGACATGTAAAGAGCACCAGCAGATGTGCAAAACCACCGTCATGACTATAATAAGTCGTAAGTTTTTTGGAGGGAGAAGGGGAGGGCTCAAGCTGGAAGCTCTATACCAGTGACAGCGAACCTTTTTTTGCTTGGGTGCCAAAAGGGCATGCGCGTACGCGTGTGCCCACACCCATAATGCAATGCCCTCCCCCAATCATGCGCGCACAACCCCTCCCCGCGCTGCCCCCTACGCATGCGTGCAGGCCTCACTGAAGCCTCTGGACTTCCGGTTGGGCCGTTGGGCCGTTTTTTTTGCCCTCCCCAGGCTTCAGGAGGCTTTCCTGAAGCCTGGGGAGGGCGAAAAACGGCCCAACTGGCCTACCGGAAGTTGGTTTCCAAACTTCTGGTAGGCCAGTTGGGCCCATTTTTCGCCATCCACAGGCTCTGGAGGCTTTCCTGAAGCCTGGGGAGGGCGAAAACGGCCTCCCCGTGCTCCGGAAGGCCAAAAATCAGCTGGCCAGCGCACACACGTTCGCTGGAGCTGACATAGGGCAACACCTCGTGTGCCCTCAGATATGGCTCTGCATGCCACTGTGGCATGCGTGCCATAGGTTTGCTATCACGGCTCTATACCATTTCAGACAAATGGTTGTCCAATCTCTTCTTGAAACGCAGACAGAGAATCTAGCTCTATGGCCAGATCTTTCCTGTCTGATGGGAATCTAGGCCAGATCTTTGATCAGCATCTTTGATTTTGAGTGTATCCCTCTGTTAATGCAACTTAGGAAAGCCAACACAATCCTAAATTGCATTAACAGCTCTCAATGTACATACAACAATAGTGATAAACAACGAAGTTATAGTCATAAGAAGATAAGGGGATAGGTGATAGGGAAGATGAGAATAATGGTGGGAATACTGCCTTTTTTAGATAGTTTGACAGTGTTGTGGGAATTAGTTGTTTAGCAGAGTGATGGAATGGGGGGGGGGGGAACTGTCCTTGTGTCTAGTTATTCTGACTGCAGTGCCCAATAGCGATAGAGAGCCGATTTGAACTAACAAGCTCAGGAGCTAGCCCTGACTACAGTTGTGTTTCTCTTCCTTTCTCTTCCTCCGTTGTTCTACAGGACCCAAGATCTCCACCTACTTCCTCAAGGGCTGTGATGTAAGTGGAAAGCCTAATAATTCCATCTCACACCTTCTGGGCCATCGGCTGGTGTTTCTGGCGGAAGACCATTGTGAAACCGATCTGTGCAACAGTGGTATACCCAAGGAAGTGCCCAGAGGTACATATTTGAGCACGTAGGAGTTTTATTCAGGGACTGATACAGGGGTGGAATTCAGGAGGTTCGGACAGGTTCTATAGAACCAGTGGCGGCAATTATTCACAGTTCGGAGAACCGGTAAATCGCACCACTGACTGGCCCCTCCCCTCCCAGTACAGTTTTACAAACAGTCCAGAAAATGACGGTTTCTTGGGGTTCCGTATGTGCTGTGATGCCTAGAGACTCTGACAGATATTTCTCTCTCTGGGCACAAGGAGAATATATCTGCTGAACAAAGCTCCGCATTGGCGACAGGAAGGGCATCCGGCCATTAAAACACTGCTAGCTCCATTCAGTTGTCCAGACCCTCACCCCGCAAGGGATTATGGGGTCGTTAAATGAAGATGATGATGATGATAGCATGTATATATGTGTGTTATGTATGGTTTTGGGTAGATGCTTACTTTCTCTTGAGAGCAGGCAACAGAATTTCATTTTTAATGTGGGCCAGTGTGCTTACACACAAAAAATGACAATAAAAAGGTATCTATCTTATCTATAATAATGTTGATTTAATGTATGCAAGCATATACAAAGACTTGTTCACTGTTTCAATGGTTTGCTGTTTTTCTCCTCAACAGCGAGGGATATGATTCGTATCCGAGGCTATAATGAAAACCTCCTGAACTGCTACTCCTGTACAGCTGCTGATAACACTTGTAACAACCCCAGTCTTACACTGATGCGTTGTTTCTGGCCCCAGGACAAATGCATAGATATCGCCTCTTTGATGGATCCAGAAGGTGAGTCCAGGCCTTCTTCTGATGTACAATTTCTTGGCCTCTTCTTCCTCCGATGTCTTTCTTTCAGACAGGAAACAATGCATTTAACCTTCATCTCAAATCTTACTCCCAGAGCTCGCCGGGGTAATTCAAGCGTCGCGTGTTTGCATATTAAACGTGTCTAGAGGAAAATGTCTAGTCTAGTGAAAAGAAGGACTAGGGGGTGACATGATCGCAGTGTTCCAATATCTCAGGGGTTGCCACAAAGAAGAGGGAGTCAAACTATTCTCCAAGGCACCTGAGGGTAGAACAAGAAGCAATGGGTGGAAACTAAACAAGGAGAGAAGCAACCTAGAACTAAGGAGAAATTTCCTGACAGTTAGAACAATTAATCAGTGGAACAGCTTGCCTCCAGAAGTTGTGAATGCTCCAACACTGGAAGTTTTTAAGAAGATGTTGGGTAACCATCTGTCTGAAGTAGTGTAGGGTTTCCTGCCTAAGTAGGGGGTTGGACTAGAAGACCTCCAAGGTCCCTTCCAACTCTGTTGTTATTATTATTATATTTAAGCAGGATGCACCTTATCCAGAAAGCTACAAAACTGACCAAAACTAAAACTAACCAAGCTTTGCATGTTTGCAAGTAGAGTTGTTGTAATTAACCCAATTAAAGGAATGGGCAAATATAGCTCAGGCAAAAATGTATTTAGGGATCTCTGTGAATCTCAAATTTGTAGCAACCTTTGGCAAATTTCAAATTTCCAGTAGTTTAAAAGATGGCAAATGGTGCAGCATTCACCCCCCACCCACCCACCCACTCCGCCAAATAAATATACTGTATATAATTAGCATTTTACTCCCCCATTCTCAGAACTGTGTGATGTCTACTAAGACGATGAAATAGCTCACAGCCAGCGCTATTGTGCCGAATAATAAAGTCATTTTTTGCCCTCTGTATGCGGGGATTAAAAATTAGCATTTTCACTCCCTCGTTCTCAAAAATGTGGTGTTTTGTTTGGGCTGGATGGGTTTTAGTAAGAAGGTAAACCTAGGTCTCCCAGCTTTACTATGCAAAATAATACAGTCGATATAGATATATAGATATATATATTTTGCCATAAAAGGCGTGACAATTTCACATTTCAAATGTGATGGTTTAGATAGAACAATGGTTCTTCAGTTCCCAGAATTCCCCAGGCAGTATGTGAAATCTTTAGAAGATTCCTTTGAATTCTTATAAATGATTAAGGATTCCAAAGAGCTTTGGTTTATGTGGGTTATATCGATTAATATGTACTACATTAGAAATTTAACCCGAGAATGGTTATACTAATTATTTATTTGACTCTGTGATTCCCCTGAAAGGATTTTGGGGATCTCCAGAGTATACTCTGAGAAACCCTTGCCTATTTATTTATTTTATTTTATTTATTAAAAATTCTATGCCGCCCAACTCCCGGGGGACTCTAGCGGTCTATGGGGATTCGTACAGGGCATGGTTGTCCCAAAGGTACTTTCCAAAGAAAAAAAAAGTCCCATTGTCTTTCGGAAAGAACCTTTGGGACCAGCAACCTAGAACTAAGGAGACATTTCCTGACAATTAACCAACCGGTGGAACAGCTTGCCTTCAGAAGTTGTTAGTGCTCCATCACTGGAGGTTTTTAAGAAGAGACTGGACAACCATTTGTCTGAAATGGTATAGGTTGGGGTTCCTGCTTGAGAAGGGGTTGGACTAGATACAGGGGTCTCCAACCTTGGCAACTTTAAGACTTGGGGACTTCAGCTCCCAGAATTCCTCAGCCAGCGTGGCTGAGGAATTCAGGGAGCTGAAGTCCACAAGTCTTAAAGTTGCCAAGGTTGGAGACCCCTGGACTAGAATACCTCCAAGGAGGTCCCTCCCAACTGAATCTCAACTCATGGAACAGGGAATCTCAACTCATGCCCCCTGGAGGCCAAAAACCCATTTACACCATTGTTTTTCCATCCCTGTGGTAGGATTACCGAAGGATCAAGAACGTATCAAAGGCTGTGGCCAGCTTTCCCACTGCCAGGATGCTCTGGGCTTCCAAAACCACAAGAGTTTCTACATGGTCAAGTGTTGTAACTCCAGCTGGTGTAACAATGATATGCAAGGTAGGTCAATCCCAACGTTGTTTTAGAGCGGTAAAAAGAGGCCTGCAGAAAAAGAAGGAGTATCACGTATAATAGGCTTCCGCAGATGTTAGTTTGATGACCTTCGATCATGCTCTGTTCTCATTCATCTCCTGTGGGCTGGGCTTAGCCTAAAGTGACCAGAATTTTTTTTTAAGCGGGACGGGGGGGGCGGGCCCGCCTGGGCGCCGCCATTTGAGTTTTGCCCTCTGCGCATGCAAACATGACACAGCAAATGTCGGGGTCCAGGTGGGGGGGAGGCGGGAGGCCTTTCCTCGCCTCCCGCCTCCCCTTCGGGAGCTGCCCTGGGGCCGGGCTGGCAAGCGACGAACGGGAGGCGGGAGACGGGGAAAGGAGGCAGCCGGCAGCTTACCTGTCGCGAGCTCCAGGCATCCAAGTGCCGCAGTCTCCCGGTCGCCCGCCCGGCCCCAGGGCAACGGCGGCAGTGAGGCGACGGGGGAAGGAAGGGGAGGGGGATGAGGAAGGGCTGTTTGCGCCACCGGAGGGGCTGCTCGTGAGCTCAAACCGGCGATGGCAGCGGCGACGGCTCCTTGTCCCTCACCACTCCCAACAGCAGCATCCCAACAGCAGCGGCGCCTCCGAGGGCGGGGCTAGGGATGGGGCGGGGGAAGGAGAGGAGGAGCAGCCCCCCTTCCCCCCCTCCCCAGCAGGCAGCCGCCTCGCTGAAATTCCGCTTTGCCCGACTTGCTTCCGGTACCTCTCTTTTGTGCTTCCCCTTCTAAGGTGACCAGACGTCCCGCTGTTTCGGCATTCTTTCCAAAAAAGCGGGACTTTTTGGAAAGAATGCGGGACGTGGGACACATGCTTGAAAAGCGTGTGTGTCCCGCCAAAAGCGTGACGTCTGGTCATCTTAGCTTAGCTCCCTCTTGGCACGAAAGCCGTGGTGAAGTCACCCATCGTGGCATCCTTTGCAGGGTGATGTAATGATACATCTGAGCAGGGGTGGGCGGCTGGGGGTTCGCAAGAGTTCGGGAGAACCTCTAGCTAAGATTCTGTGCAGTTCAGAGAAACCCCAAATCCCATTCCTGGCTGGCCCCGCTCACCCCTCCCCTCCCAGGAGTCCCCACGCGGCTCGTTTTGGATGCAGGTAAGTGCAAGACGCGCGCCGAGGCTCAGGGAGGGCAAAAAATGGGCCTACCGGAAGTTCAGGAAGGCCGGAAACGGGCCCTTTTCTGGCCTCCAGAGGGCCTCGGGAGCCTGGGGAGGTGGTTTTTGCCCTCCCGGAGGCTCAAACAAATCCTCCGGAGCACAGGAGGGCAAAAACACCCCCCCCGCCGTAGTGCAGGAGGCCAACTAGGCCATGCCCACCATGGCCACACCCACCCAGCAACCGGGCAGAGAACCCCTTGCTAAATTTTTTGAAGCCCACCCCTGCATCTGAATTCAAATACATGCATACAAATACATGTGAATATCCATACTTTCGATCCATGCTTTTAAAAACATTTTATGCTATGGATTTTCCTGATCATGCTACTTCCTTCTCCCACCTCTATAAATCTTCTTGGGCGCACAGTCACCAAGTATCATATTGGAAGTGATACTCAGGGGAGGGGGAAAACAGAATTACAGAGTTTCTAGGTTTTTTTCCCCCTTGAAAACATTTCACTTCTCATCCAAGAAGTTCCTTCGGTTCTGGTGGGGAATGGAAGGATTTGCAAAGAATATAAATCCCTTTAACCACTCCGTTAAAACCAAAGAAGCTTCTTGGAGGAGAAGCAAAATGTTTTCAAAGAAAAAAAAAACCAAGGAAGTCCAGTCGTCCTTTGGAAAAACACTTTTGGGACATGGTGTGTTGTGCATACCCAACCATTTATGTATATAATTGAGTATGGAGGCTAAAACATATGAAGAACGGTTGCAGGAACTGGGTATGTCTAGTTTAATGAAAAGAAGGACCAGGGGAGACATGATAGCAGTGTTCCAATATCTCAGGGGTTGCCACAAAGAAGAGGGAGTGAAGCTATTCTCCAAAGCACCTGAGGGTAGAACAAGAAGCAATGGGTGGAAACTAAACAAGGAGAGAAGCAACTTAGAACTAAGGAGAAATTTCCTGACAGTTAGAACAATTAATCCGTGGAACAGCTTGCCTCCAGAAGTTGTGAATGCTCCAACACTGGATGTTTTTAAGAAGATGTTGGATAACCATTTGTCTGAAGTGGTCTAGGGTTTCCTGCCTAAGCAGGGGGTTGGACTAGAAGACCTCCAAGGTCCCTTCCAACTCTGTTATTCTATTCTATTCTATTCTATTCTATTCTATTCTATTCTATTCTATTCTATTCTATTTTCTATTCTATTCTATTCTATTCTATTCTATTCTATTCTATTCTATTCTATTCTATTCTATTCTATTCTATTCTATTCTATTCTATTCTATTCTCATAAGCAGCAATCCTTTGCTTAATGAAGCAAGGTAACCAATTCACAGAGCTTGCTTCTCTTTGCAGATTACAAGCAGACTCCCTTGCCCTTGAACGGGGTCACGTGCCACAGCTGCGAAGGAAGCACTGCTCACGGTTGTGCCCCAGATAATATCACAACGCTACAATGCCGAGGCCCCATGACTAAGTGCCTAGAAGCCTCAGGAATCCACGGTGAGTAGCTTGTGACAAATTGCAGAGTGAGAATGAGGAGAAGGGAAAATGAACTGTATGTACCATTCAGATACCTTCTGCTTCCTACATTATATTGTAAGACTGCATCCTTCTATGGTACGGTCCAAATGGGAAAGGAAGACTCAGTTTCTCTCCTTCTTTCTCCTTCATTCAGGCATCTCTGGGAACTATTCGGTGGTCAAAGGTTGTGCATCCCCTTCCTGGTGCGACAGTCCCTACACCTCCATCTACAAGAACCTGGGCAGCGTGGAAACCCACTGCTGTACTGGTGATCTGTGCAACCGCTTGATCAGCGATGGGCAGCTAAAACCCTCTCCAAGGAGCCAAGCCAACCATCTCACTTTGGCCCGTCACACTATTACATCAACGAGTCTCCTGCTTTTTACAGTTTTTCTCCTTTCTTGAGGAAGCTCCTGATCTCCAAGAGGAAGAAGGATGCTTACTCCACATCTGGACCAAGTAGAACTTAGAACTAGGACCTTTTCTACTCTCCCCAATGTTTAATGCAGCCGGGAATAAACAGGGAATTCCTGCTGAGAGCCCCTCCTAATGCAGGATGTACACCTCACACCATAAAAGAGACCACCATTCCTACAAAACCAGGGGGGAAGAGACCGTTCTTGGGGACTAAAGAGTATGTTTTCCAAGCACTCATGAGCCTCTGAATCTTCCTCCCACTCTTTTTTCCCCCAAGCTATCCATCCTTACTTGAGAATATTTATTTTTCTTGACTATACACAGGTAGTCCTTAATGTACGACCACAATTGAGGCCAACGTTTCTGCTGCTAAGCGAGACCTTTGTTAAGCGAGCTTTGCCCCGTTTTACGACTTTTCCTGCCGCAGTTGTGAAGTCGATCGCAGCAGTTCTTAAGTTAGTATCACGGTAGTTGAGTTCCATCTGGCTTCCCCATTGATTTTGCTTGTCAGAAGGTTGCCAAGTGTGGATCACGTGACACACACACACCCCGGGTTGCCAAGTGTTCTGAATGTGATCATATGACCACAGGGATGCTACAACAGTCGTAAATATGAAAAAAAATAGCAATAGCACTTAGCAATAGCACTTAGACTTATATACCTATAATACATAAAATGAGCCGAGGTGGCACAGTGGTTAGAGGCAGTACTGCAGGCCAGTTTAGCTGACTGTGATCCGCAGGTCAGCGGTTCAAATCTCACCGGCTCAAAGGTTGACTCAGCCTTCCATCCTTCCGAGGTAGGTAAAATGAGGACCCAGATTGTTGGGGGCAATGTAAATCTACATTGCTTACTGTTGTAAACCGTTTAGAGAGTGCTTGCACTGTGAGGCAGTATATAAATCTCACAAATAAATAAATACCGCTTCACAGTGCTTTTACAGCCCTCTCTAAGTGGTTTACAGAGTCAGCATATTGCCCCCAACAATCTGGGTCCTCATTTTACCCACCTTGGAAGGATAAATGGTCAGAACTCACTTTTTTCAGCGCCATTGTAACTTCGAACGGTCACTAAATGAACTGTTGTGAGTTGAGGACTATCTGCAAGGTGGCCAGCAGCCAGAGTAGTATGGATAGCTTGGTGAGAATTAAGTTACGTGTTGTAAAAGAAGATTAGTGGCTAGCTAAGGCTCATGCTTTGTGAAATCTTGGGTTTCTGCTCAACAGGATAGAATAGAATAACAGAGTTGGAAGGGACCTTGGAGGTCTTCTAGTCAACCCCCTGCTTAGGCAGGAAAGTCTATACCACTTCAGACAAATGGTTATCCAATCTCTTCTTAAAAACTTCCAGTGTTGGATCAATGAATGTAAGTCAAGACTGCTGAATTTTAGCAAAGGTGCTGGACATGCATCTTGTGTGGGAAATCCTTATTTTTAATAGCCTGCTGAATAGGACACCATGAAATTTCCCATTCCTTTTATTTATACCTTCTCAATGCTATGAAGGACTCTTTTTAGCTGTTTCAACTCATGAAGATTGAGCCTTGTGGTTTTTTAAAATCTGGAGCCGCCCCTGCCTTACCTACAAAGTTTGACTCATTATTGACACGAGGAGCTTAAAGAAGGAGCAGCTATTTTCCTCTTTTAGAAGTTTGTTAGCAGGGTGGAATGGTTTCTTCCTGTTATTTTATTATTTTATATATCTATTTATGTTAATAAAATATTTTTGTAATGTTCAAAATGTATTCTTGTGGGCTTATTGTATTTTAACTCAATGAACACTACAGACAGGTGTTCCTTCTAGAGCAGTGATGGCGAACCTATGGCACGCATGCCACAGGTGGCACGCGGAGCCATATCTGCCGGCACGCGAGCTGTTGCCCTAGCTTAGTTCCAAGGCGCATGTGTGCACCGGCCAGCTGATTTTCGGCTCACGGGGCGGCTCTGGGAGGGTGTTTTTGGCTTCTGGAGGGCCTTTGGGGGGCGGGGGAGGGCATTTTTGCTCTCCCCAGACTCTAGGGAAGCCTGGGGAGGGCGAAAAACGGGCCTACTGGGCCCACCGGAAGTCAGGAAATGGCCCATTTCCAGCCTCCAGAGGGCCTCCGGGGGGTGGGGGGAGCTGTTTTCGCCCTCCCCAGACATTGAATTATGGGTGTGGGCACTCGCGAGTGTGCGATAGCAGGCGCGCACGCGCTTTTGGCACCTGAAGAAAAAAAGGTTCGCCATCACTGTTCTAGAGTCTAAGCTAGGAAAGAGATTTAGATACCGAAGAACCAATAAAGGAGAATATTTGTAGATTAGTATTGAAATGAGGGGTCCAAGCTGCTCTCTGAGGTTGTTTTCTTGCAGACATTTTATTACCCAACTAGGTAACATCATCAATCCCAATGCGAGGAGGAGGAGGAGAAGGTGTGGACTTCAACTCCCAGAATTCCCTAGCCAGCACAGCTGGCTGGGGAATTCTGGGAGTTGAAGTCCATACATCTTAAAGTCGCTGCAGCTGAGAAAAACGGAGGTAAGCAAAGCTCTTAAAATGAACCCATCTCATTGGATGTGGCATTTTTCACACATTCAGATCAAAGGAGTAAAAAGCAAAGCAAGTTTAATAATGTAAAAGAGTCGCTTTTCAATGTAATGAATAAATCATTAAATAAAGCAAGGAGCTACCTCCGCTTGCTTTTTAAAATGGGCCTCTTTTATTTCATGCTTGCTCTGTTATTTCCTCTAATACCAGATCCTCCCTCCTGCAAGACAGGCAGTCCTTGACTTACAACAGCTCACTTAGCGACCATTTGAACTTACCACGGCACTGAAAAAAGTGACTTGTGACCAGCATTCACACTTATGACCGTTGCAGCATCCCAATGGTCATGTGATCAAAATTCGGATAGTTGGCAACTGGTTCATATTTAAGACGGTTGCAGTGTCCCGGGGTCATGTGACCTTCTGACACGTAAAATCAAGGAGGAAGGCCACGTTCACTTAACAGCCGTGTTACTAACTTACTAAAAGCAGTGATTCATTTAACAACTGTGGTAAGCAAGGCAGTGGTGGGTTTCAAAAAATTTCTCTGCCAGTTTGGTGGGCGTGGCTAGGTGGGGGGCATGTGACTGAGTGGGCATGCACCCACGGACCGGCACCAACCGAACCGGTTCCGTGATATCATCGTGATGTCACCAGCAGGTCTCTACCAGTTCAGGCGAACCGGTCCGAACCGGGAGGAACCCACCTCTGGGGAAGCCAGATTCACTTAACAACCGTGTTACTAATTAATCAATTGCTGAACAACTGTGGCAAGAAATGTCTTAAAGTAGAGCAAAGCTCACTTCACAAATGTCTTACTTAACAACAGAAATTTTGGGCTCAAATGTGGTTGTAAGTCGAGGACCACCTGCACTTATTTGGGAAACTTAAATGAGCGCAATGCTACCATTATGCCACTAGAGGGCAAACGTCTCATGTGGCTATTTGTTCCATGAATATATTTAGGTTGGTATTTGAACAATAGATCTTTTTAACGTTTATATTTTATTGTGTTTTATTAATCCAGATGAAATGTTAATATATATATATTGCCAGTTCATGTATGATATGCCATACACTAAATAAATAAATTTAGGTTATCCTTTTATTGTACACACTCTAAAAGTAATTTTTTCTTTATTGGGGACAGCACAGTACCCAATTTCATAATCAGCTGTGATAAAACTAAGAATTTTCCATGCAAGCACTCATAGACATCTGCAGAACTGTTTTTCTTCTTTCATTTTTTGTATGATGCTTTTAAGGCTTTAAGGAAATCTCAGGTCACTGTGGCCTCATCTGGAACCAAACATGCCATCAAATAGTAATTTCTCACAGGACCAATGGCAGAAATGCTTCCTATGTAAGGAGCAATAGAATGAGCAGCATTTAATTAACTGAATTTTAATTTTAGTCAAATTAACTGGATTTCCTAGCTCTATCCTCTTTTACTCCTATATCACAGTTTCTCACTATAGGCCAGGGGTCAGCAACCGGTGGCTCTGGAGCCACCTGTGGCTCTTTCACCCCCCCCTGCTGCGGCTCCCTGTCACCGGTCAGCTCCACAATTGGTTAGGAGAGGTAGAGGAAAAAGGATGCCGCGCTAGGAGGAGACTCTATGGTGGGGGAACTGGACTTCCGGTTGGCTCCAGAATTGAATGGGGGGCTTCCAGTTAGGATCTTTGTGGCTCTTTGAGTCAGAGATGGGTTCCTACCGGTTCTGATCGGTTTTATAGAACCGGTAATAACTTGGCGGCCTGGGTCACTGGAACCAGCAGTGACCCAGGCCTGCCACGCCCCCGAGCCGGTTCTCTTGGCACCACCATGCACATGTGCAGAAGCTTTTTTGTACTGCGCATGCGCACACACGCGTGTGGCATGTCTCTGAGTGAACTGGCAGTAAAGCAATCTGGAACCCACCCCTGCTTGGAGTGTTTAAGGTAGCAGACCCCTGCTATAGGCCCCCTGCACCCTTAGTAAGGTAATTAAATGTTGTAAATGTCCCCAGGGAGTAGGGCGGCATATAAGAACACTAAAATAAATAAATAATAAATAAATAAATAGATTGTTTTCCCTGTCCAGTTGCGTCCGATTCTAGGGTGCGATGATCATCTCTGTTTTGTGGCCAAGGGTTAGTTTTAGCGTTAGCATTATTTATTTATTTTATTTATTTTGTGAGATTTATATACCGCCTCACAGTGCAAGCACTCTCTAAGCGGTTTACATCAGTAAGTAATGGATATTTTTATATTGCCCCCAACAATCTGGGTCCTCATTTTACCTACCTGGGAAGGATAGAAGGCTGAGTCAACCTTGAGCCGGTGAGATTTGAACCGCTGACCTGCGGATCACAGTCAGCTAAAGTGGCCTGCAGTACTGCCTCCAACCGCTGCGCCACCTCGGCTCTAGTGTTATCAGAAGACATTTCCATAGTCATGTGGCCAGAATGACTATATGCCAAAGGCACACAGAACATTGTTACCTTCTGATAGCCAAATCTGGCCCTAGGTTCTGCCTCAGTTTACTTTCCCAATAAGCACCGGAGTTGGAAGATCATTTAAAAGCAGTTTATTAAAATACCCTGATAAAGTGGGATCTCTCCATGAAAAAGGAGAGAGAGAACCTCGAGATCCATCTTACATTCCTTTTTATAGTTAACACAACAAAGAAAATGCAAAAGGAAAGTTGATTGGTTAGGATAAAAGTATCCTCCCCTTTGCATAGGAAATCAGTTACATGTATTCAAACAAGTTACATATTTACATCTCATACTATCACACATGTTCATTAAAATGAGGTCTGATGTCAGTAAATTGTAAGGAAGAAGGTCGTTTGGAGTTCACCAAAGAGATAAACCCAGACCCCAATTTGTACTAACATTGGTTTTTTTCTTATCTGGAGCTAGTCTCCAGCCAGTTTATCAGTTTAGGAATGTTAAAAGCTAATAAATCTAAACATCATTTAAAAAGAGAGAAAATAAATCAAATTAAAATGCAAAGTAACGATGTTAGTTAGCAAGTTACAAAACCCATGTCATCTGCCCCTCACTTCCCACCGAAGTGGTACCTATTAATCTACTTGCATTTGCCTGCTCTCGAACTGCTAGGTAGGTAAGAACTGAGGCAGGAACAGGAACTCACCCATTGCCCAGCGCTCGGGTCTCAAACCTGGGCTGTTAGCTTTCCAGCTGAGCTCAGTGCTTTTAATTTAATTTAATTTAATTTAAAGTTCTTATAGGCCGTCCAATCCCATAGGGCTCAGGGCGGCGTACAGCAAGGATAAGAACAATACAATATAATAAAAAGCAATTTAAAAAACATTACAGAAGTTAAAACAAAACCATTCATAACCACTGAGCCATCACTCCCCCTTAGTATAACTAAGTTATTCTTCCTACAGGGGTTACCTTTTTAAAAAGTGTTTTACTACAGAATTATTCACCTAATATTTTCAAAAAGCAAATTTAATTATACCTCTTTTATCCACTGCCACTTCATGTCCAATGTCCCAGAACTAAAAGGGCAATCAGCAAATTAATTATTACAATATTGCTATTTTAGAAGCCGCATACTGTATATCTCCAATGTTAATTTATTTGTGTTTGATGTTCATCGCACCATCAGCCAGATGTTCAGACTGGACTTGGCATTTTTGTCCGCTTGTTGACAAATCCAGTCCTTCCCAATGACTTGAGATAGGCAGATGTGGATGTTTGATGGTGTTACAGATATTTTCGCAGGATGTACCGTATTTTTTGGAGTATAAGATGCACCGGAGTAAAAGTCGCACCTTAGTTTTTGGGGAGGAAAATAGGGGAAAACAATCTGCCTACCAGGTATTCATCTGGCTAGCATCCTTAGTCTGGTCAGTTTCAGCACATTATTTTATCTCCTGGTTAGGTCTTAAAAAAACCTTCTTCTGAGAGAGTAACAATGAAAGAGCCTGCAAGCCAGTAAGAGCTGGGAAGATCGTTAGCACCTGGTTAGGGCTAGAAAACAACTTCTTTGGAGTAAGTAGAGCAATGAAAAAAACCCTGCAAAGACCTAGGGCTGGAAAAACATTCTTTGGAGAGAGTAATAATGAAAAAGCCTGCAAGGTAAGAGCTGGGAAGATCTGTTAGCACCTAGTTAGGGCTGGAAAAAAAAAGCTACATTCGAAGTATAAGACGCACCTGAATTTTCAGCCACTTTTAGGGAGGAAAAAGGTGCGTCTTATACTCAGAAAAATACGGTAAGCTGTTCCAAGTAAAGCTGCCTTTTGCAATTGACGGGTGGTGAACTTGTCAATTGGTAACCCAACAATTATTTCAGTTTTAGATTCAATGAAGGGTTAGGGCTAAGGAGAATCACAATTAGCGCCATTATTCAAATGAACAGTGTGTCTATATTGTAAAGGCGTTTTGCAAACCAGGAAACACAAAGTGTAATGTGTCCCATTTCGAAGAGACACTTAAAACGAAGCTTTTAAAGGTTGTTATTCTACTTTTCTGATTCACTGCCAGATATTGACTGTTCCTCTGTTGATTCTGTAATTAGAGTTATCAGTTTAAAGCAAGAAGCAAAGAGATTTCAACATTAGTCAGACGGGAAGGCTTGTTGGGTGAGTTTGGGCTGCTTTAGCGCTGTGGTGCCTTTGGCGCTCTCTGAGTTTAGTTGTTTGCTTGCAAACTTTTCACTAAGTACTGGTACCTAGGCAAAATCATCAGCGCAAGCAAGTGTGGTTGGCTGCACATAGACACTTGCCTATCTAACCCCTATTCGAAAGAGACAATAACTAGATGAAGAGCCGAGGTGGCTCAGCGGAAGAGCCGAGGTGGCTCAGCGGTTAGAGGCAGTACTGCAAGCCACTTTAGCTGACTCTGATCCACAGGTCAGCGGTTCAAATCTCACCGGCTCAAGGTTGACTCAGCCTTCCATCCTTCCGAGGTAGGTAAAATAAAGTTGGGGGCAATATAAATATATATTGCTTACTGGTGTAAACCGCTTAGAGAGTGCTTGCACTGTGAGGCGGTATATAAATCTCACAAATAAATAAATAAATAAATAAATAAATAAACAAACAAACAAACAAACAAACAAACAAACAAACAAAGCTAGGAATGAAACACAAAAGACAAGAACAAAATGACCACATTATCTCCAGCAGCCAACACCTAAAATAAGTAACAGGGATTAACCCTAGGCAAACAATACTCTAATTAAAGAACTACCAAGGAGAAAAACTAGACCTCCGCCAACATTGCCAGGGCAAGCTACTGTATATAAACAAGAAGCAAACCCCACACTCATTAACACGGACGATGTTACCTAGTCAGGTAATGAAAGGTCTGCAATCAATGCTCAGGGAGCACCCAGGACTCCACAGTTCAAGCCTGAAGTACAGAGATAATCTTCTATTGGTTTAGAGAATGACTGTGTTGCAAAAGAGGTCCTATAGGTGACCTATGTGTTCTTTTTGCTGCCACCTAGTGCTTCAATAACCCTCTGAAAGGATGCAAATAACCAGCTGTCTGCAAGGAATATAAAATCAGGGGTGAAATGCTACCGGTTCGGCCCGGTTGTTTTTTTTTTTTTTTGAGTGGGCTGTAAAGCACTATGAAGCGGTATATAAGTCTAAGTGCTATTGCTATTGCTATGCGCAGAGGACAAAATAACCTGAATGGCGGCGTCCAGCCGGGCGGGGGAAGCGGGCGGGAGAAGCCCTGCGCCGCGACCGCCACCAGTTCCATCGGCTCTACGCCGAACGACTGGCCCGGCCGAACCGGCAGGATTTCACCCTGCAGGGCAAATTCAAATTTAAAAAGCGGGACTTTTTGGAAACGCCGCGGGACGCAGGACAAATTACTGAAAAGCGGGACTGTCCCACCAAAAGCGGGACGTCTGGTCACCTTACATATAAATGTGGCAGCTATGCTGGACAGTTTCAGAAAACCATATCTTCTTCATGTTACTCAACTTGCAAAGTTTTCTGGATGTTATGTTGAACTATAAGGTCCAGCGATACGCTTAAGCCAACATTGAGCCAAATAGAAGAACTTAAGCAAAGGCTTGAAAAGAATCAGCGTTTAATTTGTACAAAGCAAAGGCTGCGTAAACCATTCCCAACATATACAAAAGAGACATGTAAGGAATAGCCACACCTTGAGGAAGGTATGGCGTCCTTTTATACCTTCAGAGTACCCAATTCTGGCCCCCTGGCCCATGTCTTATTTGTAGCCCTGCATTGACTGTGCAGGAAGGAACAGAGGGGCTGGGGGGGGGGGCTGGGTGCTTAGCAACCTCACTTCTTGAGAGCTCCACCAGGCACGGAGTTTGTATTTGTATTTGTTTATTTGTCAAGCATATATGATTATAAGCAAAGTATAAACAGTAAAACATGATTGAATATATATGTAATAGTACAAGCATGAATAAAAGTAAAAGAGGTATGATTATATGGGTACATAGGACAGGAACGGTAGGCACGATTGTGCGCTTATGCAAGCCCCTTACTGACCTCTTAGGAATGGGGTGAGGTCGATGGTAGATAATCTGAGGTTGAAGTTTTTGGGGTTTGGGGAAAAACTACTGAGTCAGGTAAAGTGTTCCAGGCGTTGACAACTCTGTTGTTGAAGTCGATTTTTTTTGCAATCAAGTCTGGAGCGGTTTACATTAAGTTTGTATCTATTGTGAGCTCGTGTATTGTTGCGGTTGAAGCTGAAGTAGTCATTAACAGGTAGGACATTGAGGCAGATAATTTTGTGAGTTACACTTAGGTCAGATCGAAGGCGGCGGAGTTCTAAATTTTGAAGTCCCAAAATTTCAAGTCTGGTTAAGTCAAGTTAGGCACGGAGTTGTACAGAAAAGCAACATAACAGTTAACAGAAGTTAGATCACTGGCAGAGACACTTCCAATTCTTACAAGAGCAAAGCAATTCTTACAGGAGCAAAACAGCAAGTTATTATGTCCCAGTAATTCCACCTATTCTATTATTATTATTATTATTATTATTATTATTATTATTATTATTATTATTATTATTATTATTATTATTATTATTATTATTATTATTATTATTATTATTATTATGTTGATGTTGATGTTGATGTTGATGTTGATGTTGATGTTGATGATGATGATGATGATGATGTCCCTACAAAACCTTTAAACCCTTCCCCAAAGATCTTGCATCCCTCATGTCTTCTACTCTGGCTTTAATTGCAGTTCAGCACAGAGTGAACATTCTCAGTCCTTTCCAAATCCAGTAAAATGCGTCTCCACCCTAGGCTTAATTCATTGTTAATGTTTAATAATATTAAAGAGTGTTGAATGGCCCCAGTAGTATTAACACCTCTGGGACTGTTAAAAACCCGTTGATCCATGAAGAAAAAGAAAAAAACAACAACCACTTAATCAGCCTACTAGGATTTGGGAAATTAGAAAGGTAAAAATCTGTTTTTGACGTGCATGGATGGGAACTCAAGATTCCAGAGGCAAAAAAAAAAGGAAGTAACAATGCGTCTGCCCTGGGCCGCATTATTATTTTCACTTTGCATTCCCAACTTTATCTGTAGCACTTGGTGCTCTGAAAGTGAAAGAATGAATTAGACCAGGCTCTTTGCATAACGTCCATTCTAAAAGAATTCCCAAAGCTGGTTTTCCTTATCTGATTTCATGTTTTTGGTAATACGTTGCTGATCCCATTTGTTCTTTGATCTGCTATTTTAGCAAGTGCATCCCTATGCATGTAGCTTCCTGAAAATTAAGCCATCTAAGAATTGAGGAGGGTCTCAGCCAGTGGTGGGTTCCTACCGGTGCGGTCCACTCTATAGCACCGGTAGCGGCCCGCTGGTGACGTCACAGTACCGGTGCGGTTGGTTGCCGGTGCCTGGGTGCTGCCATTTTTTTTTAAAATGTAAATTTTTTTTAAAAAAATTCTTTTGTGCATGCCCAGAAGCCGAGCTTCCGGCACTGCGCATGCGCTGCCTTCCTACCCCACAGTGAGTTCGAGCAGGGGAGGATGGCTGAGGGAGTGCGTGAGACGCTGAAAGAACGGGTGGCAGGAGCTATCTCCATTCCCCTCCCTTCAGCAGTCCGAGAAGCCACGAACATGCAGTGATGATCCTAGGCATTTTCGCACGTTTGAGGCTTCTCGAGCTGCTGAGGGGAGGAGGAATGGGCGGCAGGACCTATCTCAGTTCCCCTCCCTTCAGCAGGCCGGCAAGCCACGCCCACCCAGTCACATGGCTGGCAAGCCACACCCACAAAATAAGCCACGCCCAGAATGGTAGTAAAAAAATTAGGAACCTGTCCCTGGTCTCAGCATCTCCTGTCCGGGATGGGCTTTATTGGGGAATGCATGTGAGAGAAGCCATTGCCTGTGACTCCCTGCCTTTGCTATGCCCCTCCCAGGGAGTCAAACTACCCCCCCCCCCGGTGTTTTATACAGAGTTTTAACAGAGTTGGAAGGGACCTTGGAGGTCTTCTAGTCCAACCCCCTGCTAAAGCAGAAGACCTTATACCAGTGGTGGCGAACCTTTTTCGGCTCGCGTGCCGAAAAAGGGGGGGGCGAGCTCGTGCGCGCTCGCGTGCCCAACCCCATTCCCTCCCCCCCACGCATGCGTACAACACCCCCCCATGCTGCCCCCTGCGCATGCGCACACACCCCCACCCCCGCACAGGCCCACTTACCGGAGCCTGGAACGACGAAACGGAGCCTAAAACGACGAAACCGGCAAACCGGAAGTGCGAAAAAACGCACTTCCGGTTTGCCGGTATGCTGTTTTTTGCACTCCGGAGGGTTCAGGGAAGCTCCCTGAAGCTCCGGAATGCAAAAAACTACAAAACGGACAAACCGGAAGTGCGGAAAAGTGCACTTCCGGTTTGTCCGTTTTGTAGTTTTTTGCATTCCGGAGCTTCAGGGAGCTTCCCTGAACCCTCCGGAGTGCAAAAAACAGCACACCGGCAAACCGGAAGTGCGTTTTTTCGCACTTCCGGTTTGCTGGTGGGAACCCTCGCGTGCCGGCTTCTATGGCTCCGCGTGCCAGCTCTGGCACGCGTGCCATAGATTCGCCACCACGGCCTTATACCATTTCAGACAAATGGCTGCTCAAACTCTTCTTAAAAACCTCCAGTGATGAAGCACCCACAACTTCTGGAGGCAAACCATTCCAGCGATTAATTGTTCTCATGTTAGAAATACGTTTCTCTTTATTTCTAGGTTGGTTCTCTCCTTGACTTGTTCCCATCCACTGCTTCTTGTTTTCCATCTATTGCTTCTGGTCTTGCCTTCAGGTGCTTGGAGAATAGGTTGGTTTTATGTCATTCATGTGGCTTTTATTCTTGTATTTGGGATTTGGCCTGGCCGTAAATGACTCTGAGTCAGCATTGTTTGTTTTATAGTGTGCATTTTATTTTTTTTGACCTTGTGAGTTCTTGCTGTTTTCTATGCTTGACTGAGCTGCTCTCTCTCTCTCTCTCTCTCTCTCTCTTTCTCTCTCCCCCTCTCTCCCTCTCTCCCTCCCTCCGTTCTTGGATCTCTGTGCTATTGCATAAGATCCCATGACACCACCTGGTAGCTGGCGTAGGAATAATGTGCAAATGGGCATAATTAAAGATGAGTGTTTCATACCTACCTTGGTCAGGAATCAGGACTCCTCTTCCTACATGTAATGTATTCAAAAGGAAAACAAAAATGATATTGTTTTTACCGAGCTGTGAATCGACTTGCCACTTAGCATTTTAAAACCATCATATCTGCTCCCATGGTGACGTGGGCTCAGGGCTGACTCAAACCATCTAAGATTTCTTTTACAGGCTTCTGCAATTCACAATGCATGTTGCACAATTTCCTGGACTATTGGAGTTAATCTGGGACAGGAAACAATAAAAACAGATGATCCAGGCAAGAGGCAGGGAAGCCACCAAGATATTATTTTTAAAGGTAGCATGAAATATATTATTCCTTTCCGGGCTGGTATAACAAGCTGAGCCAGGGTTGGAATTATTAACAGGCATGCAAAAATCATGAGAATCTTGCTATTTCAGAAAGTGTGGCAGAGCAAGCAGAATTTCAATTTTTCAATGTGAATCACACCAAACTTGACCTGCCTTGTGATTTCAATCCAATTTATAGCCTGATATATTACAGCTAGTCCCTATTTAGCAACCGCACTCAAACCCGGCAACTCGGTCATTAAGAGAAGCAATTGCTAAGGGAAACCACAACAGTGCTTACAATCTTCCTTCAGCTTTCCTTATGAAAAAGCAAAGAACATAAACGCGAGGATTGGTCTGCAAAGGTCATAAATGCAAGGATTGGTTGCAAAATTACATTTTCATCACCATCGTAATTCTGAACGGCCACTAAAAAAGGCACTAATTTCTATTGCTATTCCTCAGTTCATATTTACTGTCTCATCTAGCATGGATTCTCAAAGGGGTTAACAAAACAGAAGACATAAATATATACTACAAACGCAATGAATACATAATTAAACTGAAAGCATGGAAGTGATAAAATCACCTTGCATTTTTTTAGTTATTCAGCGTTTTTATTTGAAAATGTTTTGCACAAAAGTACAAAGAAACAGAAACAAAAAATGTTTTGTTTCACACAAATGTGTTTTTTTTAAAGTATCCAAAAATGATAAGAATTCCCCTTTTAAAAAAAACCTACAAAAAAAACCACAGAAAGCAACAAGAAATTAAAGAGGAGAGACAAACAATAACAAAAAAGGATAACAAACTATCTAAATAGGTCACACGCCTGTCAATTCAATGTCAGTTTTAAACAATGTCACATCTTTGAAATGTTCTAGATTTTTTTTTAAATCTAGAAACTGTGCCTGGTGCAAAACAACCACAAATAACAACTTGTGTACTTGCATACATTTACACACACACACACACACACACACACACACACACACACACACACACACTGCTCCTAGAAGCAGGAATCCGAAGACACCAGCCTGATGATGACCAATGAGACTTCGTCGAAACGTCGCCAAGACACTTCCAATTTCACGCGGAAGAAAACCCGAATAACCAAAGACCTACATACAAACACCCGCGAAAACCTCAGAAAACAAATATATACATATCACACACACACACATACATACACACACACACACACATATGATTGGTTGATTGATGACAGTGAGAACAATTAATCAATGGATGGGCTTTCCTTCAAAAGTTGTGGGTGCTCCATCATTGGAGGTTTTTAAGAAAAGACTGGACAGCCATTTGTCTGGAATGTGTAAAAGCAGGGGGTTGGACAAGAGGACCTCCAAGATCCCTTCCAACTCTATTACTCTGTATTTTCTATGTTTATAGCCACCTATAAGTCAAGACCCCTCTTAAGTGTTTCATATTCCCATACCTGAGACAGCTCAGCTGCCATTTGAAGTCATACATTCCAAATAATGTGCCAGCCCAACCAAGCTAGTTATTTACATTTACAGAATTCTTCTTATCAGACTTTTAATTATGGTGGTTACATTTCTTTTAGGAAGCAAGCCTGGATCAGAGCACGTGGAAGAACCAGCCCAGAGCAAGCAGCTGCCACACATAATCCATGCCCATTCGCACCCTAATTTCCTGGGCGCCACAGAAGTCATCCAACCGGTTTCAAACCTGCTGGCTTCAATCCTCAATCTTTGACAGCGGGGAAGATTGTGGCTGCTTCAGAGTCAATATCAACAAGTCATTGAGATCTGTGATTGCTCTGGGGATTAATATTCTTGTCCAAACTGAGTTGCTGAAGGCAAAACCCAACACAAGAGAAACACGATAATACATCAAAGTACCTTTATAATAAACAGAGGTTAAGTTTCTACAATGTGCATTACCTCTTAAAAAACTAGTCACTCCCTGTGTTAAGTGGTTGACATCAGGGGTGGGGCTTCAAAAATTTTAGTAAGGGGTTCTCTGCCCGGTTGCTGGGTGGGCGTGGTTATGGTGGGTGTGGCCTAGTTGGCCTCCTGCACCATGGCGGGGGGTGGGTTTTGCTCTTCCTGGGCTCCAGAGGCTTTCTTCGAGCCTCCGGGAGGGCAAAAATGGCCTCCCCAGGCTCCAAGGCCCTCTGGAGGCCAGAAAAGGGCTCATTTTTGGTCTTCCCGAACTTCCGGTACGCCCATTTTTCGCCCTCCCCAAGCCTCTACACACACCCTGCACTTACCTGCATCCAAAACGGGCCACATGGGGACTCCTGGGAAGGGCAGAGTGGGGTGGGCGGGGCCAGCCAAGAGTGGGATTTGGGGGTTCTCCGAACTGCACAGAATCTTAGCTAGAGGTTCTCCCGAACCCCTGCAAACCCCCAGCAGCCCACCCCTGGTTGACATACAGGTAGTCCTTCAGTTACGGCCATAACTGAGCCCAAAACTTCCATCGTTAAGCAAGACAGTTGTTAAGTGAGTTTTGCCCTGTTTTACGCCCTTTCTTGCGACAGTTGTTAACTGAATCACTGCAGTTGTTAAGTTAGTAACACGGTTGTTAACCGAATCTGGCTTCCCCATTTGTTTGCCAGGCTAACTACGTTATTTTTTAAAAATGTTTGCCTAATGTTTTAATCCCTTTTTATGCTTTTTTAAGATTTGCACGTTGTGTATATGTTTGTGTGTATATTTTTTAATTTTAAAAACTTTATATTTTTAGCGTTTCAAATTATTGTTTGCATTTTACCCTTCTAATGCTGGTCTATGACCACAATAAAGATTTGATTTAATGGTATGTCTAATGAATGATTAGACATACCATTAGACGCATGCTTTCTAAATGTTGTTGTTGTTGTTGTTGTTGTTGTTGTTGTTGTTGAGGAGGAGGAGGAGGAGGAGGAGGAGGAGGAGGAGGAGGAGGAGCAGAAGGAGGAGCAGGAGGAGCAGGAGGAGGAGAAGGAGGAGCAGAAGGAGGAGGAGAAGGAGAAGGAGAAGGAGAAGGAGAAGGAGAAGGAGAAGGAGAAGAAGAAGACGAAGACGAAGACGAAGAAGAAGAAGAAGAAGAAGAAGAAGAAGAAGAAGAAGAAGAAGAAGAAGAAGAAGAAGAAGAAGAAGAAGAAGAAGAAGAAGAAGAAGAAGAAGAAGAAGAAGAAGAAGAAGAAGAAGAAGAAGAAGAAGAAGCAAACTAGTTTTGGAAGAATATTCTCTGTCTATATTCACAGGAAGTAAGTTCTCATGAGTTTAGTCAACCCTACTCTCAGGAAAATGCACCTCACTTTTATGACTTTTTCCTCTACATTTATCTGTTGCACCTACCCACAATTCATTCTAGAAGAACACAGTGACAAATGCCAGACAAACCCGTTTGTCTCAAAAGGCAGGATAACAATCTAACAATTAAACAGGTAAATGTCTACCTAATTAACTGGAGAACAAGATGGAATAACACTACACTATTTTTTTCTTAAAAATATATAAGCTACATTGAGGTTTATAACCGCACCCATCCTTTCTTTACAGGGTAAATTTCTCGTTGAACTCATCTAAGTTTTTTCCCAAAATTGGGCCATGTAATTGTTGGAACACGTTACCGTCTATTTTTAACTTGCTGCCCAAACTCTTAACTATCATAGAACTGGCTGAAATTTTTCTGGAGAAAGAAGAAAGAAAAACAAAACAAAACCAAGGATTGAGAAAATGTTTCTCCTTGTGGAACTGGGAATTATTTGTCCCGCAACTCTTTAAAAATTAGATTTTGATTCAGATTCACCTAAAGCCAAAGAGCGCAGCCACCTTAGAAAGACTTCCGGATATTCTGACTCACACCGTTGTCTTCTCTTTCTTCCACAACCTCATTTTAAGTTTCGATTATTGTGCCTCACACATATTTGTCTAACTGTATGCATTCTATGAAGTTTCAGCCTGCATGATGAAGCATGTTCTGGCATGTCCGATGCAGGAGTAGTTGGAGGCCCAGATGTTGACTCAAGCCGGGCTGCTGAGTCACAGAGATGACACAGAGTGTCTTCTCTAATACATCAATAAAGGTGGGAAAGAGGCCACATCTGAGTCATTCCTTTACATGACAGAGTTGCCAACTTTTCCATTGACCTTGGCGGAAAGATTTCACACACGAACCTTCATGAGGTCACACAGTGCTGGCTACAATACAATCTCCCTCAGAGATCTCTGCAGCTTTCCTTGAAGGCAGAAGATCTAACTGGGTAGTCTATATTTTTGGTGGAAGCTGGGATCAGATGTCTGTAGAGATTCTCAGTCATCCAGGTCATGGTTGTCCCAAAGGTGCTTTTTCAGGAGGCAACTTAGCATTTCTGGGTTTTTTTTCTCCTGAAGACATTTTGCTTCTCATCCAAGAAGCTTCTTAAACTCTGACAGGATAGTGGGGAATGGCAGGATTTATATTCCTTCCATTACATTACATTTCTAAAGGAATATAAATCCTGCCATTCCCCACCATCCTGTCAGAGCTGAAGAAGCTTCTTGGATAAGAAGCGAAATGTCTTCAAAAGAAAAAACAGAAAATCCAGTTGCCTCCTGAAAAAGCACCTTTGGGACTGTGATCAGATGGCAACCCAAAACAGACTTCCATAGGATTTTCCCTGTAGCAGTATAGATAGTCCTCGACTTATGACCACAATTGAGCCCAAAATGTCTGTTGCTAATCGAGACATTTGTTAAGTGGATTTTGCCCATTTTACACCCTTAGTGATGGGGTTGTTAAGCGAATCTGGCTTCTCCATTGACTTTGCTTGTCAGAAGGTCGTAAAAGGGGGTCGCATGACCCCCGGGCACTGTGACCGTCATAAATAGGAACCAATTGCCAAGCATCTGAATTTTGATCATGGGACGATGAAGATGCTGCAATGGTTGTAAATGTGAAAAACGGTCATCGGTCACTTTTTCCATTGCAGTTATAACTTTGAACAGTCACAAAACAAAACTGTTGTACGTTGACGATTATTTGAAAGGAGAATATTTGTGGCTCAGGGTTAAAATGAGGGGTCCTTGGTGTTCTCTGAGCTTGCTTGTTTTCTTGTGGATGTTTCGTTACCCAAATTAGGCTAACATCATCAGTGCTGGCAGTAATGAAATATCTGCAAGAAAACAAACAAACTCAGAGAGCACCAAGGACCCCTGATTTTCCCCTGTACTCCATCTGTGGGTTTAATGGCGGGAGGAAGAATTACGAAAGGGTTGATTACACCTGTCCATTTATTTTATTCATTCTCCATAATCCCTCAGATTATCTGAGGGAACGTCTCTGGCCGGTCACATCCACCCAACCCACTAGAGCAGGGAGTCAAGGAATAGAATAGAATAGAATAGAATAGAATAGAATAGAATAGAATAGAATAGAATAGAATAGAATAGAATAGAATAGAATAGAATAGAATTCTTTATTGGCCCAGTGTGATTGGACACACAAGGAATTTGTCTTTGGTGCATATGCTCTCAGTGTACATAAAATAGAATAGAAGAGAATAGAAGAGAATAAGAGAAGAGAAGAGAAATGAAATGAAAGAATAGAATTAGAATAGAATAGAATAGAATAGAATAGAATAGAATAGAATAGAATAGAATAGAATAGAATAGAATAGAATAGAATAGAATAGAATAGAATTCTTTATTGGCCAAGTGTGATTGGACGCACAAGGAATTTGTCTTTGATGCATAGGCTCTCAGTGTACATAAAAGAAAAGATACATTTGTCAAGAATGATGAGGTACAACACCTAATGATTGTCACAGAGTACAAATAAGCAATCAGGAAACAATCAATATTAATATAAATTGTAAGGATACAAGCAACAAGTTACAGTCATACAGTCATTAGTGGGAGGAGATGGGTGATAGGAACGATGAGAAGACTAATAGTAATAGTGATGCAGCCTTAGTGAATAGTTTGACAGTGGTGAGGGATTTATTTGTTTAGCAGAGTGATGGCGTTCGGGGAAAAACTGTTCTTGTGTCTAGTTGTCTTGGTGTGCAGTGCTCCATAGCGTCGTTTTGAGGGTAGGAGTTGAAACAATTTATGTCCAGGATGTGAGGGGTCTCTAAATATTTTCACAGCCCTCTTTTTGACCCGTGCAGTATACAGGTCCTCAATGGAAGGCAGGTTGGCAGTAATTGTTTTTTCTGCAGTTCTGATTATCCTCTGAAGTCTGTGTCTATCTTGTTGGATTGCAGAACCGAATGTTGTGGGTCCCATCCCCTAAGGAGATACATCTGACGGGACCCAGAAAAAGGGCCTTCTCTGTGATGGCTCCCTCCCCCTGGAACATCATCCCTCCGGAGTGATGGAGGCCCCCCACTCTGACACTCTTTCGGAAGGCCCCAAAGACAGGGTTCTGCCAGCAGGCCTGAGGGACTCAGAGCAGGATGGAGCCCATTAAATAACTGATATGAGTGTGTGTTGTTACTGGGGGTGGGAAGGTGGGGGAGTTGTTATTTTATTCTTATTTTTTTTATTTTTTATTTCTTTTATGTTGTGTTTTTATTTCCCGTAAGCTTCCTTGAATCGTGTGAGCAAGTAGATGGCAATATAATTTTTTGAAATAAAGACCATATTTTTCGGGGTATAAGACGCACCTTTTCCCCACCTAAAAGAGGCTGAAAATTTGGGTGCGTCTTATACTTTGAATATAGCTTTTTAGAAGCTTTTTTTTTCAGCCCTAACAAGGCACTAACGATCTTCCCGGCTCTTACTGGCTTGCAGACTTTTTCATTGCTACTCTCTCCAAATAAGGTTTTTTTAAGCCCTAACCAGCGGATAAAATAATGTGCTGAAGCTGACCAGACTAAGGACGCTAGCCTTAGATGAATACCTGGTAGGCAGATTTTTTCCCCTATTTTCCTTCCCAAAAACTAAGGTGCGTCTTATACTCCGAAAAATACGGTAAATAAATTCCTGCACAGAAAAAAAAATGATATGTGACCCAGTTTTTTTCTTTAAGAGGAAGAAGCTTTTTGTGATGAGGAAAAAAAATGAGGAAAGAGAATTCACCATGCTTCCTCCTATAGTCCCATGGAAGTCAAACTTAAAGATTGCAAAACTTTGGTTTGGCACTTATAAATTTATCTATTTATTTGTTAGGTTTATATTCCTGTTTTTCTTCCTGCCGCTCAAGCAAATCTACTTAGGATTCCTTCTTGCTGTGTGATGCCCACAATCACAATGGAAGGCAATGCTGAGAGTGTCAGAGTTCCAAGTAACATACCCATAGCAAACAAAACTCTGAGGCAGGCAATTTCCTCAAAGAATAGGTTTATTGGATGTGTCATATTGGCACAGGCTGGTGAAAACCGACTCTGATTATTCCCGCGGTTTTCCTCCTAATTAAAAGTAAAAGTTTTTCACTTTCTCAAAACAATCAGTCACATGGTCCAATAAGGTTACTGTCCAGTTGCTAGGTGACTCCAGTCCCCTCCTTCTGAGCACCTGCAGGAATGTCCTTGGTTCTCAAGAGAAAGTATTTTGTTTTGACTACAACACCCCAACCATCTCTATTCCCCCCCTCCCTGTCCCTTTTCTCTGTGTGTCAGCACTGAAGTCTCAAAATGGCCTCAGTCAGGCCAGCTTGAGGTTTGACTGATGGATCCAAGGCCACTTGGTGATGTACAAATGAATACAAATTCTGAGTCCTTCTGAATTTGGCCCATCACTGCAACCAGATTACCACAGCATCCGCAGCTCACCCTATTTTTTTGAAAAGAAAAAAAAATCTTGAGTAAAAATTTCATAGATTGTTTTTTTTTAAAAAATGATGATTTTGTTATTGTTATTGTGCTGATCTTGCCAGTCCTGCCATTCCTTATGCCAGCCTGGTTTTTGTTTTGTTGTTGTTGTGTTTGTGACACGTTTCTCAGGTTGAACCACTATCTGGAGTTAGATACAACCTCTTGTACTACCAGTTGAATTCAGCTGATGCAGGAGAAAAAGGATGTATTTATTTATTAATCGCATCTACATAGCCGCCCCCTCACGCAAAGTGAGGGAAAGAGAGAGAGAAAAAGAGAGAGGTTTGTTGGCGTCTCTACATTTCTGCGTGAAACGTGAAGGAAAGAACTTGAGATGTAAGAAATTCAAAGGCAAGCCCCCCCCCCCCAATGGCACTAACAGGTTGATTCCCCCCCCCAATTTCTGGTTGTTATTACATAACCTTGGGCAGAAATGAGGAACAGACTCTGAGCAAAAAATTGTTTTGACTTCTAAACAGAAGAAAAGGATATAAAAATAAAACAGAACAGCCTTCTAAAGTGGGAAGGAAAGAGAAGATAACAATAGTTACTACCAGTCTTTCCACAATTCTTTCCACAAGCAAGTAATGGGAGGTGAGCTTCATGTCCAAACTCAAGAGAGGAGTTAACTACAGGTTTAACTGTACATAGATAATCCTTTATTCCCTCAAGGATCACTTAATTATCAGCGCCATTCCTCTCCCACCAAGCCTATTATTTAAAACCTGACTTTATTTATTTATCTCTTCTGCTGCTGCTTCTCTTTAGCCTTCCTGTTAAAATCATTCCAAGGTTCTTTTTAATATATCGCCATAAATTGCATGTTCTTTTCTCTGGACATTCTTTTCCCTATTTTCCCTATTCTGAATTATTTCCCCTATTTTTTGATACTGCAAAATCTGCATTCCCTCCCCATTCCTGGGGGAAGGATATTGCAAAATCCCCATTCCCTCCCCACTCCTGGGGGAAGGATATTGCAAAATCCCCATTCCCTCTCCACACCTGGGGGAAGGATATTGCAAAATCCCCATTCCCTCCCCACTCCTGGGGGAAGGATACTGCAAAATCCCCATTCCCTCCCCACTCCTGGGGGAAGGATACTGCAAAATCCCCATTCCCTCTCCACTCCTGGGGGAAGGATATCGCAAAATCCCCATTCCCTCCCCACTCTGGGGCCAGCCAGAGGTGGTATTTGCCGGTTCTCCGAACTACTCAAAATTTCCGCTACCGGTTCTCCAGAACCTGTCAGAACCTGCTGGATTTCACCCTTGGCTCTGTAGGCTTTGGTCTAAGAAGATGTGCATTAAACTAAAAACAGACAGAGCTTGGATCACATCATCATGACCAACCTCCTGAGTTTTTGGACCACACGTTGTGGATACACTTAACTGTTGGGCACATCAAGTTTCCATCAATCCCTTATTCACCAGAAGGTGCCGGTTCAGTAGGAGAAGGAGGGTTAAATAGGCAATCCTGGGCGTACAACCACAGCGGTGCCCAAAATTTCTGTTGCTAAGTGAGACACTTGTTCAATGAGCTTTTACAATCTTTCTTGCCAAAGTTGTTAAGTCAGTCGCTGCAATTCTTAAGTTAGGAACCACGGTTGCTAAGGGAATCTGGCTCCTCCGTAGACTTTGCTTGTCGGACGTTCTCAAAAGGAGATGACTTGACCCTGGGACATGGCAACGGTCATAAATAGGAACCAGTTGCCAAGCATTCAAATCTTGGTGACGTGACCCTGGGGGTGCTGCCACGGTCGTAAGTGTGAAAAAAAGATCATGTCCTTATTTTCCGTGCGGTTGTAACTTTGAATGTTGACTAAACAAACGGCTGTAATATAGGGGAAGAGCTGTATTCCTTCCGAGGAAGGTGGAAGAGCTGTAGCAACTCTTGATATACATGAGGTTTACCTCCTGGCAACTAAAGCAGGGCCCTACCATGACCTCCCAAATGGTTTCACACTTGATGGAGAAAAGAATTCCTCTTCAGCATCTTCCATCATCTTTGCCATCCAAGTTCAGACTTGCCTCTAATTGCTGTTCTCTCCTGCCTCAAAGTCCTGGATGAAGAATGTAAAAAAAAAAAAAACGTTAAAAAAAACCCCCTCAACTGGCTGTTCTAGTTCCCGATAGGGGCGTCACCCCAGTAAGTGGCCTGCAAGTGCTGGGAAAGGGAAGTGATGGGTTAGAGAGTGGGATGGGGTGTATGGAAGAAAGCCCTCCAGGCGAGCAAGAAGCTGCTGAACAGCCAAGTCTAAGGAGGCGTGGCTGACGGATGAGAAAGAACGCCCTGCCCGAGTCATCGACTTATATTTAATGTTTAAGCTTGATCTTTTTAAGGACTTGACAGAAGCAGCAACGTTCTCAAGACCGGCAAAGGGAAAGAAAAAGAACTAAGGCAGCGTTGGGACTTAGACGACGTAATGATGGGCGCCTACCTACAGCTCCAGATGAGCCCATCTGTCCTTCTGATGGTCTTGATGTTTTTCATGAAAGGTAGGAGATGGAAGACTGTATGGCAACTGCTACAGTTTCAGGATAAGCCAGGTTGGAACCAGGAATGCTTGGAAGGCAAGGGGTGGTATCTGTGAAAGGCTTGGATGAGAAGTTCCAAGTGTGAACCTCTGAGTTATTTTGGTTCAGCTCTCAGGAACTGTACTTTGTGTATCTACCTAGCGATTGAAATTCTGGCATAAGGAAAGCATTGGAGATATAAAATGAGAGGCCCATCCTTACCCATTTTGGCTCATTGCTACGCCTATTTATAATAAATCTAAATTCTAGCACAGAATTCTAGCACAGAAACAAATCCTTAAATGAAAGATTTTTCCAGGGTGTTCACCATACCAGGTTCAAATAAAGAACTTTGCTTGGGATAAATACATGGAGGTGCCAAAACAGTTGCTCTCAAGATCAAAGCAATATTTTTTAGGCCATGCTGTTGCAAATGTGTGTCCGCTGCAGTATATATTTACTTTATTGTACTGGTTTTTTAATTGGTTTTAATTAATGTTCTGATTGTTCGCCACCACCCAGAGTTATTTGTTTGAATGGGTAGCCATATAAATTGAATAAATAAATAAATTATCTTAAATTACTGTATGTCATTTCTCTAAAATAGTTCTTGTGGCAAATGTCTGTCTGTCTGTCTGTCTATCATCTATCTATCATCTAGCTAGTTAGCTAGCTATCAATCATCTATCTATCACCTACCTATCTATCTGTCTACCCTGTTTCCCCCAAAATAAGACATCCCCTGATAATAAGCCCAATCAGGCTTTTGAGTGCATGGCAATAAGGCCAAGCGCTTATTTCAGGGTTCAAAAAAATATAAGACAGGGTCTTATTTGGGGGGAAACACGGTGTCTGTCTGTCTGTCTGTCTAATCTATCTATCTATCTATCTATCTATCTATCTATCTATCTATCTATCTATCTATCTATCTATCTATCTATCTATCTATCTATCTATCTATCATCTGTCATCTATATCAGGGGTCTCCAACCTTGGCAACTTTAAGACTTGTGGACTTCAACTCCCAGAATTCCACAGCCAGCAAAGCTGGCTGTGGAATTCTGGGAGTTGAAGTCCACAAGTCTTAAAATTGCCAAGGTTGGAGACCCCTGATCGATATCATCTGCATTCCTATCAATTGATTGAAGGATACAAGGCATTCTTTTAGTTTTTCCAAAGGGTTAGTTAGGTATTAGTTTTCCAAATAATTGATTCAGGCCTTCTTAATCACAACTTTCCTTCAAAAGGAAGTTTACTTTCTTTTTTTCTATATATCTTTTTTTTTCTATCATGAAATAATAGAGGTCATTGTCTACTTGTAAGCTGAGATGCGGAACTGAAAAAGCCAGGCTGATAAATTGCAAGGACAATTGTATTATTCAACTCAGCGATGAATTTTGTTGCACGGCATATGGCATGGCTTCCTTTATTCACTCCATGTGCTTCTCAGCATTCTTTGGGCAATAGGCTATGGCAGTTCCATTGTGCACTTGTCTAGATCAGGGGTAGGCAAAGTTGGCTCTTCTATGACTCGTGGACTTCAACTCCCAGAATTCCTAAGCTAGCATGATTGGCTCAGAAATTCTGGGAGTTGAAGTCCACGAGTCATAGAAGAGCCAACTTTGCCTACCCCTGGTCTAGATTGTTTAAAGGGAGGATGAAAAACAATAGCTGTAACTCTATTTCAGAGTTTCTCAACCTCAGCAGTTTTAAGAAGTGTGGACTTCAACTCCCATAATTCCCCAGCCAGCCATTCTGCCTGGGGGATACTGGAAGATGAAGTCCACACATCTTAAAGCTGTTGAGATTGGGAAACCCCTACTCTATTTGACTGAGGACACAATATGGCAGCCTGGTTTTGGTCTCTTTCAATCCAAGTTTAGTTTAGTTTAGTTTAGTTTATTGGAATTTCTATGCCGCCCAACTCCCAGAGGGACTCTGGGCGGCTCACAGTAAGGCACAGAAACAACAATCAATAAAAACAATTTAAAAGCATATTAAAAAGTACAATACATTATTTAAAAAGGACTTTCACTCCAACATGCATACCTGGGCCGATCTAACAAGACTATATCTTCAGGTCATTGGCCCCATGCCTGCCGGAAAAGCCAGGTCTTAAGCTCTTTCCGGAAGGCCAGTAAGGTAGGGGTAGTACGGATCTTGGGAGGTAGTTGGTTCCAAAGGGTCGGAGCCGCTACAGAGAAGGCCCTCCCCCGCGGACCCGCCAGCCGACATTGTCTAGCTGACGGGACCTGGAGGAGGCCGACCCTGTGCGATCTCACAGGGAGCTGGGAGAAATGCAGTAGCAGACGGTCACGCAGATAAACTGGTCCTGAGCCATATAGGTCTTTAAAGGTAAGAACCAACACGTTAAATTGTGTCCGGAGACCAATCGGAAGCCAGTGCAGCTGGCGAAGGATGGGCTTAGTGTGGGTGTACCTTGAGGCACCCACAACAGCTCGCACAGCTGCATTCTGGACTAACTGCAGTCTCCGAACACTCTTCAAGGGTAGCCCCATGTAGAGCGCGTTGCAGTAATCAAGCCATGAGGTGATAAGGGCATGAGTGACCGTGAGTAGAGCTGGGAGTTGGGAAAATCAGAAAGCCATTCAGGTTCCTCATCGTCCCCAGCAATTGGAAGACTGAGAGATAAGGCAACCATGAATCTCATTGAATAAATGATCATTTATTTAGGTAGGTACATCAGGAAATGGTGACCCATTGAGCCTATGAGGCTAAAGATCTCTGAACCTCACTGAAGATCCGGACAAACAGGACCTTGGCCTCCATTCTCTTCACCTCACAAAGAGCTGATAGAACCAGTGGTGGGTTCCTACCGGTGCGGTCTTGCCTGTTCGTCGCCGCAGAGCTGAAGAAGCTGTTGGCGTTCGCGGCGCAGGGCTTCCCCCACTCGCTTCCCCCGCCCGCCGGGATGCCGCCATTTGTGTTCTTTTGCCCTCTGCACAAGCAGAATGCTTTGCGCATGCGCAGAGGGCAAAAGAACGCAAACGGCAGCATCCCGGCGGGCGGGGAAAGCGGGCGGGGGAAGCCCCGCACTGCGAACGCCAACAGCTTCTTCGGCTCTGCGGCGACGAACAGACAAGACCGCACTGGTAGGAACCCACCATCATAGAACCAACCATTTTCTCAAAGGCAAGAGGGGGATGACATCACAAATGTCATGAGGTCATTGTACAAATGACAAGAATTTTGGAGTTGACATAATTTGTAGAATTGACCTACATGACGTCATTGAGGCTTCTAACACATGCCAAGGCTGGCAGTCTCAGATCAACAGGCAATGCCTTACCATCTGAGGAAAAATTTTAGGGCGGCATACATATGCGACCAATAAATAAATAAAATTATGGTGGGTTTTTTTTTTGACAGTCAAGCCCATCTTTTGTTTCACATTCAACCCCAAAGGCCAAAAGGAAAGATAATCATAATTCAAAGAACAAAACAAACCATGGTTTAGGTTGTTGCCTCTTTTCCAGTAGGCCTCTTTAAAAGCCTGATGACCACAGCCAACGTGGCCAAACCTATAACTGTTCAGCATATGCCTCTTGTGCATACATGCCTCTACAATATTTTACAAAATGGGAGAAAGGGATGGAAAAAATCTTGTTTCAGGACATTTAGCCATTGTTTCTGGAAAAAACTAGAAAGAGCGGTTTAGAAATAAGGTTAAGATAACTTCAAAACAAGAAAATATGAATGCTGACTAGAAGGGGATTCCAAACATGGTGTCCAATTGTGCAGTAAAACTCACACCTGCCTCAAACAGGATCTCTCTTCCATAGGAAGTTTGACTCTACCGAAATCAATGCTTCCTTTCAAATCTAAGGCCTGCTTCTCAAGACTTTGTTTTCCAGGGATAGACAGTTCTTTAGGGTTACCCAACACAGAGTTCACAGGTAGCTTTGTCAGCAAGGAATCATCATTATGCCAGCAACAGAAATTCCAGACTGAAGAAAGTTACGCAATCACCTAACTTAAAGCTCACCTGGGGAATTCATTTCAATAACCCGTTTTAGAGTTATCCAATTCGGCTTCCTGTCCAGAACTACTACTGGTGTGATGCATCCGTATCCAGCAGGGGCGGGTTCCTAATTTTTTTACTACCACTCTGTGGGCGTGGCTTATTTTGTGGGTGTGGCTTGCCAGCCATGTGACCGGGTGGGCATGGCTTCTCAGACTGCTGAAGGGAGGGGAACTGAGATAGGTCCTGCTGCCCATTCCCCCTCCCCTCAGCAGCTTGAGAAGCCTCGAACGTGCAAAAATGCCTGGGATCATCACCGCGTGTTTGTGGCTTCTCAGACTGCTGAAGGAAGGGGAATTGAGATAGCTCCTGCCGCCCATTCTTTCAGCGTCTCACGCACTCCCTCAGCTATCCTCCCCTGCTTGGACTCACTGTGGGGGTAGGAAGGCAGCGCATGAGCAGTGCCGGAAATATATATATTTTTTAAAAAATGGCGGCGCCCAGGCCCCGGCGACCGACCGCACCGGTACTGTGACGTCATCAGCAGGCCGCTACCGGTGCTATAGAGTGGACCGCACTGGTAGGAACCCACCACTGGTATCCAGACTTCCAAAAGGAAGATCTTTGCACAGTTCTAGAATGAGCTTTCCGCCTGGGTGATCTCACTGCACTGTTTTGGTTTGATGGCTAGACCCAATTATTTCCGGCTATGTTTGTGGCTTATTGAAAACCACAGAAAACCTGGTCTTTCTTTGAACTGCTGCACCTGTGGGAAGCGTGTGGGTGACCTGTTTCCTCGTTTGCAAGAGCTCTGGCTGCACCCTGCCCCTCAGCCTCCAGATATCCTAACAGGTCTTTCAAGGATCGCTTCTTCCAAATGATAGGATTCCCTCCTCTTATTTGCCCATTTGTTGATTTGCATTTGGGCAGACAAATATAACATGAGTAAAGACATGGGCGAAGAGGGCAAGCAGAATAACAGAATAACAGAGTTGAAAGGACCTTAGAGGTCTTCTAGTCCAATCCCCTGCTCATGTAGGAGACCCTCTATAATTCCAGACAAATGGTTGCCCAATCTCGTCTTGAAAGCCTCCAGTGATGGAGCTCCCACAACTTCTGAAGGCAAGCCGTTCCACTGGTTGGTTGTTCTCACTGTTCCATCCATTGCTTCTTGTTCTGCCTTCAGGTGTTTTAGAGGCAGGTGTTTTCAGGTTGACCCCCTCTTCTTTGTGGCAGCCCCTTAGAACACCATTATCATGTCGCCCCTAGTCCTTCTTTTCATTAAACTAGACATACCCAATTTCTGCAATTTTTCCTTCATATGTTTTAGCCTCCAGTCCCCTAATCATAGCAATAGCACTTAGACTTATATACCGCTTCATAATGCTGTACAGCCCTCTCTAAGCAGTTTACAGAGTTCAGCATATTGCCCCCAACAATCTGGGTCCTCATTTTACCGACCTCAGAAGGATGGAAGGCTGAGTCAACTTTGAGCCGGTGAGATTTGAACAATTGAACTGCTGAACTAGCAGTCAGCTGGAGTAGCCTGCAGTGATTCACTTTAACCACTGTGCCACCTCGGCTCACTCAAAGCATCATCTTTGTTGCTCTTCTCTGTACTCTTTCTAGAGCAGGGGTCCCCAAACTTGGCAACTTAAAGACTTGTGGACTTCAACTCCCAGCTATGTGTGAGATTTTGGCGTGATTTTGCTTCCGCGCATGCGCAGAAGCAAAATCGCCCAAAAATTCACAGGAAAAAATGGCGACGTGTGCGATGGACCAGCAGAGAGGGCTCCGGAGCGGTTGCGCAATCGGCCGCTCCCTACCAGAGCTGCGCATTGGGCAGCTCCGGCAGGAACCCACCTCTGGCCCTCAGCCACAATAGGAATTGCCCAAAGCCCCTTCATTGCATCATCTCAGTTGCACCACCCCCAGCAGTTCAAACTTCAACCAAACCTAGCTCAGACAAACTCCTAGGATTTGTACATGGCCCCATGGGAGTCTGACAACAGCCAATAAAATACATGTTCTTGCACAGGAACAGGAAGTTCAAGTGCAAAGCCCAAGAGAAGGTATAAATGCCCTCCCACTCTCAACTCCATGTGGTCAGCTGCACCAGAACTACAAACATGTGGTTCTGTTAATCAAGAAATGGACCATCTTTCCAATCAGCCTCCAGACACCATTTTGTCTCCAGTGCCTTTCTCCTGGCTTGGAACTGAACCAGATGGATATTTCTTCCAACACAGCAATAACAAGCAAACTGGGAGTGCAGTTGGACACACACAGTGCTGTGTTCCTGAGGTGCTCACACAGGTGGAAGGATTCGTATGAGACTCACCTTGGGCGGGGTCATACAGGATTAGTGAAATCACCCACCATGGATGAACAGGAGCCGAGAATGAAAGAGCTGAGAGGGTTATGCATGAGAAAAACAGGGCGGAAGAGGTTATAATGAAAAAGCAGAGATCTGCAGATTAACGCGAAGAAGTAGGAGCAGCTGCCTGGGAAGAAGAGCCAAAAGCATTCAAAACAAGATGAGCCATCAAGTGGAGGGGAGAAATAGATTACTATTTTCCAGGTTGGATTGAGAAGATGCCCAGGAGGAGGAAAAGAAAACACAGGGAGAATCCTTTGTGGGTCAAGCATCTACTCTCAAATTATCAATGTCCAAAATGTATGTTAGATGCTAACATTGGGGCCTGGCAGCTTGCAAATTCATTGTGCAAATTAGACAGTGAAAGAAGTGGAGCCCTGGGTTTACTTTAGGAATAATTCCGCTTTTGCAGTGTGATTAGCCTACGACCCGATTCATCGGTCACAGAAAACTTTCCTCTGCTTCCTTTAGATGTGTTGGAAGGAATATCCTTCTGGGTTCAGTTCCAAGTGGGGAAAAAGACACTGGATTCATGGAAGTTGCTTGGAAAGAAGGTTTAATGGTGGACAGGAGCACATGGCATGAGCTCCTGAACAGAAAAGGTGGATCACATGCTTCCAGATGTTGAAAGAAAAAGAAGAGGAGGGCTGCTGGGAGTCCCTGAGTTTTTTTATAACCTCTGTTGGGCCCCACTTCACAGTTTCCTGTTCCTGTATAAGTAATGCACTCCGATTGGTGGTCAGACCCCCCCCCCAGGGGCTGGGGTCTTAGCTAATCTTTTAGGCTGTCTCCAAGGCTTGTTTGAGTGCTGGTAATTTACCAGGTGCCATGTGGTAGAGGGCTAATCCTATCATGTCCTAAGAGTGAAGGTCTTAATCCCATCACCCTGGAGTTGAAGGGGAGGCAGGGTAATTTACCAGGTGCCATGTGGTAGAGGGCTAATCCTGATGATATTCACTGACAATTACGATATGGAATGTACTTAAAATGTATATACAGATATTGATACAAAACAAACACTTTAATAACGCTGTTAAAGCATTGAACTATTTCTTGTTGTTGTTTGTAAATATGTGTACTTGTTTGTGTTTGTGTGTTTTGTTTGTGTCTTTTTTCTTATTGTAAAAATTTAATAAAGACTATTTTTTAAAAAAATTAAAAAAAAATAAAACATGTTTTCCCTTTCCTCATTCAGGGAAACATATTCTTCCTTTTTCAATATTTCCTAGGATATTTCATTTTTCTAGGAGAGGGGTGGGTGCTAACTTCCTTCAGATGCTTAATTTGGATGTGATCTGGTGATCAGATCACAGACGGCCTTTTCCTTATCATTTCAATCTTGGAGCTATTCAGGAGTCCTAGTGAAAACAGAATAACAGAGTTGGAAGGGACCTTGGAGGTCTTCTAGTCCAGCCCCCTGCTCAAGCAGGAAACCCGATATCATTTCAGATAAATGGTTGTCCAATCTCTTCTTTAAAACCTCCAGTGTTGGAGCACCCACAACCTCTGGAAGCGAACATCCCTCTTTTAATAAAGTTGTGATGAACTGAGAAGGAGAATGGCCATCAGAATGAAATTTGGCTGTGGTCCTTCAGCCCCACAGTTCATCTCAGCGTCATTGATGTCTCCCATGAAAGTCTACATCAGGGGTGTCCAACCTTGGCAACTTTAAGACCTGTGGACTTCAACTCCCAGAATTCCCCGGCCAGCATGGCCGGCTATGGAATTCTGGGAGTTGAAGTCAACAGGCCTTAAAGTTACCAAGGCTGAACATTTTTGGTCTACATCACTATATATTTACTCTTTTAATTGGGTTTTTTCTAATTTTGGACATCTGCCCTATACAGGTTCCTTGGCTCTGGAATGCCACAGCTGTGTGGACTTGGGTGATGGCGGTTGCAGTCAGCAGCAGATGAAAAATCTAACCTGTCCAAGCAATGCCCACGTCTGTGTGGAAACCGTGGCTGCTGTGGAATGGAGTGAGTAGCCACAAATGTTTTTTCTAGCCTAAAGGGGGATGTGACACCACAGGGTTGAGTTTTGGATTCTTTCTTTAGTTCAGCAAGTGCAAAACTTTGATTTTTTGGATTCTCTGAAGCTTTTCTTTCCTTGCCAGAGTTGAGTCAACAGAATCACCCAGTGGTGAGATGGGTGACATATAAATTTAGTAAAAAATAAATACTGGTAGTCCTCGATTTACGATGACAAATGAGTCCCAAATTTCTGTTGCTAAGCGAGACAGTTGTCAAGTGGGTCTTGCCCCATTTTACAACCTTTATTGCCACAGTTGTTAAGTGAATCACTGCAACTATTAAGTTAGCAACACGGTTGTTAAGTGAATCTGGCTTCCCCATTGAGTTTGCTGGTCAGAAGGTCACCGAAGGGGAATCACATGACCTCTTCAACCGTCATAAATGTGAGTCAATTGCCAAGCATCCAAAGTTTGGTCAGGTGACCATGGGGATGCTGCAAAGGTCATAAGTGTGAACAATGGCCATTAGTCACTTCTTTTCAGTGCTGTGGTCACTGTGAACGGTTATTAAACGAACTGTTGTAAGTTGAAGGCTACCTGTATTTTTGCTTTCATTTTGAAGATACCTTTCAGCATCCCGGATTGCCAATAAGTTGGTGATGGATATTGGAGACCCTTCGCAGCCTCCCTTCCACGCTAAATTCCCCAACCTGTATGTCCATGGCTCTTCAGACGGCATTTCCTCCAAATGAATTCAAGTCCAACGAATTAACTTGGGTTAGGATAGAAGGGCGGGAGGCTACAAATTCTGGAGGGAAGGCCCCACACATGGAGAGGAGAAGCAACAATCGCATACATTGCATGGTCAACTTGTAACTGCTGGTACCCAGACTTTCTCCCACCCACCCCCCGCCGCCTCCATCATACAGCGAATGCTTTTTGTGGCTGGCTGGGGAATTCTGGGAGTTGAAGTCCACAAGGTCTTAAAGTCCACAAGGTTGCCATCTTTGGAGAGCCCTGTTCTAAACCATCTTATTTATTTATTTATTTATTTATTTATTTATTTATTTATTTATTTATTTATTTATTTATTTATTTATTATTTATTTATTTATTTATTTATTTATTTTATTATATTTTATTATATTTTATTATTTATTTTATTTTATTTTATTTTATTTTATTTTATTATTTTATTATTTTATTGTATTGTATTGTATTGTATTGTATTGTATTGTATTGTATTGTATTTTATTTTATTTTATTTTATTTTATTTTATTTTATTTTATTTTATTTTATTTTATTTTATTTTATTTTATTATTTTATTATTTTATTATTTTATTATTTTATTATTTTATTATTTTATTTTATTTTATTTTATTTTATTTTATATTATTTTATTTTATTATTTTATTTTATTTTATTTTATTATTTTATTATTTTATTATTTTATTATATTATTTTATTATTTTATTTTATTTTATTTTATTTTATTTTATTTTATTATTTTATTATTTTATTATTTTATTATTTTATTATTTTATTTTATTATTTTATTTAATTTTATTTTATATTATTTTATATTATTTTATATTATTTTATTTTATTATTTTATTTTATTTTATTTTATTATTTTATTATTTTATTATTTTATTATTTTATTATTTTATTATTTTATTATTTTATTTTATTTTATTTTATTTTATTTTATTTACTTTACTACTTTACTTTACTTTACTTTACTTTACTTTACTTTACTTTACTTTACTTTACTTTATTTTATTTTATTTTATTTTATTTTATTTTATTTTATTTTATTTTATTTTATTTAGTTTGTCCAACATGTACGAGATAACAGGTGTAAGTATAGACATGTACATTAGCACATGAAATGAATACAAATAAATGGGGACAGTAGGACAGGGACGGTGCGCTTATGCACGCCCCCTTTACGGACCTCTTAGGAATGGGGTGAGATCCACGGTAAACAGTTTGAGGTTGAAGCTGTGAGGGTTTGAGGATGTAACAACGGAGTCAGGTAGAGCATTCCAGGTGTTGGCCACTCTGTTGCTGACGTCGTATTTTCTGCAGTCGAGTTTGGAGGGGTTTACCTTGAATTTGTATCGATCGTTTGCCCGTGTATTATTGCGGTTGAAGCTGAAGAAGTCTTATCTTCCTCTGCAACATCTTTGTTCTTTCAGGTCACGGGAAGTTCTCCGTTGGCGAAAAGGGTTGCGGACTGGGCATGCCGGGAACAAATGACAAGGCGGTGGACGTGCATGGCATCCTGGCCTTCTCTCAGCTGCACCAGTGCAACACGAGCCAATGCAACATTAAACTGGACATCAAAGCACTGCAGTTGCAACCCATGGGTAAACCCCGGCCCACATAAGAACGATGCTTCTCCTTAGTAGATTGTTAGTCTTATCCATCCACTGCTATGTCCCTGGGGAATATTGGAATATTTTCCCAGCATCCTGAATAAACTGGGACTTTCCGAATACGGATTATCCCTAGCTTGTAAATTAAATAAATTGTAAATAAAATAAATTCTAGGTCTCCCTTAGGCATGAAAGCCGGCTGGGTGACTTTGGGCCAGTCTATCTCAGCTCAACTCTATGAGCTGCTATGGGAAAAATAGAAGGCAGAAATCTTAGGTATGTTCACTGCCTTAAGTTCAGTGGTGGGTTCCTACCGGTGTGGTCCACTCTACCACACCGGTAGCGGCCGGCCGATTACGCAATTTGCGCGCAACACCGGTCCGTCGTCTTCACCAGTCTGTCACGCGTCGCCATCTTTTTTTCAGAATTTCTGGGCTATTTTTGCTTCCTGCGCATGCGTGGAAGCAAAATCTTTGTGAGGAGACGCTCGCGCGCGTGAGAAATCGCACTTGCGCACGTCCCCTCATGAGATTTTGGCGTTATTTTGCTTCTGTGCATGCGCGGAAGCAAAATTGCGCGAGGGGGCATGCACGCGTAGCAAGCGCACACACACACAAAATGTGGTGGTGCATGCGCAGCACACTGGTAGCAAGGTAAGAGAGCAACCCGCCCCTGCTTAAGTTATATATATATAAGGGTAGAATAAAAATATAATAATGATAATAATAACAACACAACAATAATAGCAATAACAGGAAGTACTGTGAGGAAAAAATACAGGAAGGAAAAGAGTAACAAGATAAAGATAAGTTTCTCAACCTTGGCAGCTTTAAGATGTGTGGACTTTATTTGGTATTCTTATATGCCGCCCAATTCCCGAAGGACTCAGGGAGAATTCTGCTGGAGAATTCTGGGAGTTGAAGTCCACACATTTTAAAGCTACCAAGGTTGAGAAACAGTGATCTAGATATCCACAAAAAATTACATAGATGTGTTCCTATAGAAATGAGCTGACCTTCAGGGAATATTTGTCTTTTGTCATCTGAGGCCCGCAAACAATGGTTGCAATGCTTTGTGTAAAACGTACAGTACAATAGACACAAAAGCCAGTTTACCTAGAACAAAAAGGCTAAGGTGGCTCTTCAGCCGTGTCTTTGTGTTCTCAGGCTAAGAGCTTTTTTTGCATCATGTGCAAACAAATACGCTTTTAATGGCTTTGTTTTCTTTATTCTTCCCTTTTATATAAATCCCAACAGCCCTCTTTCTTTATATAAAAGACTGAATCAATAACTAACAGAGGCAGACTGTTTAAATTTAGGACTGGTTTCAAAAGCCCCTTTTGGCTAATCTTGGCGCTAGTCTGGTTTAAGAAAAAATTATAAATATGCCTGACCCAACCCAGTTCTAGGGCTTCTTCTAGAATTCAACCAATTTGAAGTTCATATTTTTTTTTCATCCTCAATAATGCTATTTTCTTTTTCTTTTTCTCTCTTGTTCTTTTTTTAATGGCTCTGTCTCCAGATAATGTGAGTGCTCGGATTCCCAACGGAGTGGAATGCTACAGCTGTGATGGAGACAATTGCACAATGGACAAGTCTGCCACTGTCAAGTGTTACGATAATTTCCGAGGTTGTTTCCATGGCAATGTCACTATGAAAGCAGGTGTGACCTCTGAAGTTCATTAAAAAAACATGACTAATTTATTTATTTATTGTATTGTATTGTATTTATTATTTATTTATTTATTTTGTCAATTACGTATTGGTAATATACATGGATTAAGGTGACCAGACGTCCCGCTTTTGGCGGGACAGTCCCGCTTTTTAATAATTTGTCCCGCATCCCGCGGCGTTTCAAAAAAGTCCCGCTTTTTGAATTTGAATTTGCCCTGCACACCCCTCTGCCTCCTGCCTCGCCTGCCTCCTCCTGCCAGGCAGGGAGGGAGGGCAGTGAGAGGGGCAGCAGCGGTCTTGCCTATTCGTTGCCGCAGAGCTGAAGAAGCTGGTGGCATTCGCGGAGCGGGGCTTCCCCCACCCGCTTTCCCCGGCCGCCGGGACGCCACCATTTGCATTCTTTTGCCCTCTGCACAAGCAGCACGCTTTGCGCATGCGCAGAGGGCAAAAGAACGCAAATGGCGGCGTCCCGGCGGCTGGGGAAAGCGGGCGGGGGAAGCCTCGTGCCGCGAACACCACCAGCTTCTGCGGCGACGAACAGGCAAGCCCGCACCGGTAGGAACCCACCCCTGGCTGCGATGAAGGGGGGGTGTTTGGGGGGTGCACAAAGCTGCAGGATAAGAGAGACGGACCCCTCCCGTCTTGCTCCCCTAGAAACCACCCCCTCAATGGTGTCCTGCTTTACAAATATTAAAATCTGGTCACCTTAACATAGGTATAACATTGTTTATATACATAAAATGGGTACTGATAAGAGGGAACATTAGGACAGGGACGGTAGGCACGCTGGTGCGCTTATGCATTTGGCTGCCTTGGGATTCCAAAGACTGTAGGCCCCTAAATATGTCAGATTCCTTCCTGTCCTAAGAAAGGAGGGGGGAGATGGATTAATGGAGCTAAGAGGATGAGTAAGGGATCAGTGTCCTCTGAGTAAAGACCATCATAGCCCAGTTAAAATAAAAATCATTTTCTAATTGTGTAGGAAATCACGTTCTCCAATATATACTAAAAACAGAGAGGAAGCGGAGGTTAAAAGAGGGCATTAAGTAATGCTTGGAGAATGACAAACTTTTAAGAACTACAATTATGGTTGTTGGTTTTTTTAAAAAAAAAACTTTCTACTTATACTTACACAGCATTTATATTTCTCCGCCAGATAGACATCCTTCCCTTGAACTTTCTTGTTTTTTTTAAAAAAAAGTTACAAAATTGCTGCAGCCCTGTTGGGAAGAGACTAGTGTATGACTTGACAAACTATTCACATTCTTGACTTTTTCACAGAGATTAAATACAATGAATTATTTTGTTAACCTTGACTCAAAAAGCTCTGAACACAAAGACAACTTGATTTGGAATGGAGTGGTGGTGGGGAAATAACACTTTGGACCAAAACTGTTAGCCTTGAAGGAGGACATCTGCCTTAAAGTTGCTTTTTCTCATCTTTTGCAGGGAATTTTTCACTGACCAAACCCATCAAAGGATGTGTTCAAGATGGCGATTGTACCAAGGTCAGGAAAGGGAGTCCTGCCATCACCCTCTCGGGCTCCTGCTGTTCAGGGAATCTTTGCAACACTAATCTCTCCAACAAAACACACTTCTCCACCTCCATCCCAAGGCTGGCCTTCCTGCCTGCTCAAGAGACCAAGAACACAACCGTCACTACCCCTTCGACGTACGTCCGGATCAACGCAGCCACAGCGGCGGCGGCAGCTTCCACTTCCAGCAAGCTCACCCGTTCTCTTGCTGTGAGCCCATCGGTGGGCGGCCCTCAGAAGGACCACAGTCACAACCACGACCACGAACATGACCACGACCACAGTCACGAAGAGGACGAAAAGAACACCGTCGTTCAAAATAGGAAGGTGGTCCCTTCTGTGAAGGTTGAAGAAAGAGACATTGGTGGGCCAAAGGGAGGTGTAGCAGGCTTGCAGGGGTCAGTCCTGGCGACTTTTCTGCTCCTTGGCTTGTGTCTGTGAAGGTGAATCAAGGAGTGAAATGACATTCGACCTTCTTCCCTTTATTTCCTTCGCTAGATCAAAGCTTATCGCGTACAGCTTTGCCTCAATTGGTACGATCTCTCCCGCTCTGAGCAGGAGGTTGGACTAGAAGACCTCCAAGGTCCCTTCCAACTCTATTCTGTTATTCTGTTTTGTCTGCCTGTACTAAGCCTCTTCTCAAGAAGCCGGCATTTTGGACGTAATGTCTGATTTATGACATTCGAGTATCGGAAATAAATGTTCCTTTGGTGCGCTTCTCTATAACAGGTAGTCCTTGACTTACAACCATTCATTTAGTGACCGTTCAAAGTTACAGTGGCGCCGAGACAAGTGACCTTCAAACGTTCCTTGCACTTATGACCGTCACAGCATCCAAAAAGTCATGTAGTCAAAATTCAGGAGCTTGGCAAGAGGCAAATATTAACAATAGTTTCAGCATTCCAGGGTGATTGGATCACCATTTGTGACCGTCCCAGATGGCTTCTGACAAGCAAAGTCAAGGAGAGAAGCCAGATTCGCTTAATGACTAAATGGCTCACTTAACAACTGCAGCGATTCACTTAACAACCATGGCAAAAAAAGGTTGTAAAATAGGGCATAAGGCACTTAACAAGCACCTTACTTAGTAGTAAAAAAAAAAATCTGGTCTCAATTGTGATCTTAAGTCCAGAACTACCTGGACTTTATTTTCATAGTAGTCATTAGAAATTAAGATTCACTGTTCTGGGACATGATTAATCTCATGTTTATGGGCAGCAAAACCTGGTTTTGCTCTTCCAAAACAAAGCCAAATTCCTTTTGCATGGGGGTCTTTTCCTGCCCTCCTCTTCTAATATAATTTTGTGCCTATCAGACTTCTAGAGTTTTGGTGGGTCACATAAATTTTTACTTGACAGAGGTCAGAAGGAAGGTGCACGCAGCTGAAGTTAAGCGGTAACTTAATGACGTGAAACCGACCAACTCAAAGAAATCAGCTTTTTGCGTGGGCCCTAATGACTTAACCCTATCAAAGTGTTCTAGAAAGCATGAATGCCAAAATGTGTCTGAGATCCAGGAGGTGATGGACAGGTTTTGGTTGAGAGCTTACCCGAGGAAGAGTGTAAAGTTAGGTGGACTGTTGCCACTTTGAAATTTGGATTTTAATCCTGAAATGCTGGAGCAGAGCTATGAAAGTCTAAAATCAACATATGTAGCTCTTTACTTTTTCAAGGGGATCATCTACCCCGACTTCCGGGAATGAATAAAATGAATCAAACTGTAATCCTCACAAGGCAGAGTGTGTAAAATAAGAAAATAAAACCTTCAGACGGCAATTTTGTATTTTAAGTACGTTCCATAATTTGCACACACGAGAAATGTTTATTTTTAACATTTGCAAGGCAGACGGATTTCGGGGTTTTGCCTTCTCTTACTGAATTGAGCCTGGAACCAACCAGCAAACATCTGCTCCATAAACTGAGGTCAAAGCAACAGAACACCAAATCAAGGGATAAGACAAAGATTGAAGTTTTGGCTAAGTTCATACAACACTCTAGACCAGGGGTGTCAAACTCGATTTCATTGAGGGCCGCGTCAGGGTTGTGTTTGACCTCAGGGGGCCCAGGGTGGGTGTGATCAGAGTGGGCATGGCCTGCTTGATGTCACTCATGTCAGGGGCGCCTAGGGCCGCCCGAGTGTTCTGCCAGTAAAAACAGGCTCTCGAGCTCCGTTTCCGGCTGCGGCGGCCTCGGGCAACCCTCTGCCAGTGCAAGTGGAGCTTAGGAGGGCTGTGTGCAGCCTTCCCGAGCTCTGTTTGCGCTGGCAGAGGGTTGCACGAGACTGTCGCAGCCGGAAACGGAGCTCGGGAGCCCGCTTTTGCTGGCAGAGACACCGCCGGTCCTTCACTGTTTCCAGGGTGGCCCTGCGGGCCAGATCTAAGCACCTTGCAGTTGAGTTTGACACCCCTGCTCTAGACTAAACTAAACTAAAATGAGGGTTGTTTGTAAGTCAGCATATTGTGTATTTCCAGCCATTACCTTAGCACAGGGGTCCCTAAACTTGTCAACTTTAAGACTTGTGGACTTCAACTCCCAGAATTCTCTGGCTGGAGAATTCTGGGAGTTGAAGTCCACAAGTCTTAAAGTTGACAAGTTTGAAGACCTCTGCCTTAGCATGTTACAATGAACCAGGTCATCGTATTAGGGCATAATACAATTTATTCATTTGGCTCTAGCATGTTATATGAACATAGAAATTGCATTTAGTTCACTTGGGTGAAGGGTGTGTTGTATGAACCCAGCTACTGAGTCTCAGCAGAAATCCATCCCACCCACCCACCCTTGTTGTTCTGAAGCAGGAACAAATCAAATCCCCAAAGTTTAAACACATCTGGTGCTGTTATTATTCATTCAGTTTATTTTGTTCCTGTTTGTAAATAGCTTTAATTGTGACTCTTGCCAAAGTAATAAACCTCAAGGAAAACTGGACTCGGAAAGATATTAACAAATAAAGAGATTGGAACTTGGCTGGACAAAGTGCCTTGCTTAGGAGATTTGCAGAGGTGTGTGTGTGTGTGTGTGTGTGTGTGTGTGTGTGTGTGTGAGAGAGAGAGAGAGAGAGAGAGAGAGAGAGAGAGAGAGAGAGAGAGAGAGAGAGAGAGAGAGAGAGAGAGAGAGAGAGAGAGAGAGATGTTTCTTATTGCTCATCGCTCTTGTTATTTGCCATTTTCATGCTATGAGACTGTTGGAAGAAATATCCATCTGGTTCAGTTCCAAGTGGGGAGAAAGACACTGGAAATAAGGAGGCTGCTTGGAAGGATGGTTTAATGGTGAAGCAGAGCCACCAAGCATGTGTGATTCTGGGTAGATGACCACATGGAGTGGAGAGAGAGAGGAATTTATGCACTCTCTTGGACCTAGCCCTTGAGCTTCCTGTTGCTGGTTGTCAGACTCCCATGGGGCTAAGCAGGGGTCATAGCTAACTTTTTAGGTTGTCTGAATTAACTTTGAAGCCTGGACCCTCTGAGATGATGCAACAAGGAGGCTTGTGTCCTGAAAGGGTGTTGGCCCATTCCTATTATGTCTTAAAGTAAGGTGACCAGACGTCCCGCTTTTGGCGGGACAGACACGCTTTTCAAGCGTGTGTCCCGCGTCCCGCATTCTTTTCAAAAAGTCCCGCTTTTTTGAAAAGAATGCCGAAACAGCGGGACGTCTGGTCACCTTAAAAGGGGAAGCAAAAGAGAGGTACCGGAAGCAAGTCGGGCGGAATTTCAGCGAGGCGGCTGCCTGCTGGGGAGAGGGGGAAGGGGGGCTGCTCCTCCTCTCCTTCCCCCGCCCCATCCCTAGCCCCACCCTCGGAGGTGCCGCTGCTGTTGGGATGCGGGTGGAGGGGTGAGGGACGAGGAGCCGTAGCCGGTTTGAGCTCACGAGCGGCCCCTCCGGCGGTGCAAACAACCCTTCCTCGTCCCCCTCCCCTTCCTTCCCCCCGTCGCCTCGCTGCCGCCGTTGCCCTGGGGCCGGGCGGGCGACCGGGAGACCGCGGCGCTTGGATGCCTGGAGCTCGCGACAGGTAAGCTTCCGGCTGCCTCCTTTCCCCGTCTCCCGCCTCCCGTTCGTTGCTTGCCAGCCCGGCCCCAGGGCAGCTCCCGAAGGGGAGGCGGGAGGTGAGGAAAGGCCTCCCAAAGGGGAGACGGGCTCCCGAAGGGCTGACGGCTCCCGAAGGGGAGGCGGGAGGCGAGGAAAGGCCTCCCCGTTCTGCGCATGTGCAGAGGGCAAAACAAATGGCGGCGCCCAGGCGGGCCCGCCCCCCCCCGTCCCACTTAAAAAAAAATCTGGTCACTTTATCTTAAAGGCTTTCCTGGTTTGGATCTTGAGTGAGAGCTGATCCTACCATTCTACCTAATTCTGCCTTTGTTCCAAATATCCTGCCTTGAATGGATTACCAAATCTGCATTTCCAGAAAATGGCCTCAGCTTCGGGGCAGGGAACTGTGGCTCTGAGTTTCTGTTTCCTTTAAGATTTCTCTTTCTCTTTTAGGGGAAATATAATATTCTGCCCTTTTAAATATTTCTCAAAGTATTTCATTCTTCTAGGAGAGGGGTGGGCGCTAACTTTCTACAAGACTAAAGAAGGAGAGAGGTCTTGTTCTTGCAGAACAAGAAAACAAGGAAGGAAAACCTGTGATTGAAACATGTGAGGCTTGAATGAAGAGATCAGGGTTCCTGTCCATCAGTGTTCTAGAACAGCGGTTCTCAACCTGTGGGTCGCGACACCTTTGGGGGTCGAACGACCCTTTCACAGGGGTCGCCTAAGACCATCGGAAAACACATATTTCCGATGGTCTTAGGAACCGAGACAGCGCTCCTCTATCCGTCTCCAGGCGGGTCCACCCACATGCAAATAGACTACTGCAAAAAAAAAAAAAAAAATTCGGTACCATGGGAACTTCTGAGCATGCGCAGAAGCTGAATGTCCAGCACTGTGCATGAGTCGCCATCTTGTTTTCAGCTTTTTTCCCCAATTTTTTTTAAAAAATCGGCACTGCGCATGCGTGAGGCGTGGCCACGCAGCGCAGGAGGAAGCGAACCGGCAGCGAGGTAAGTTAGAACCCACCCCTGAGTTTCCTAATAATTTTATTATTTTATGGTTGGGGGTCACTACAACATGAGGAACTGTATTAAAGGGTCGCGGCATTAGGAAGGTTGAGAACCACTGTTCTAGAAGGAACCCTAGTGGAGATAAAAGGGAATGGGGTGCTACCTTCTAAAACCATCAATCTTTGATGAGCTAGGACTTGCAGAATTGTGGACTTCAATTCTCAGAATTCCCCAGCTAGCATGACTGGCTGGGGAATTCTGGGAGTTGAAGTCCACACCTCTTCAAGTGGTCAAGGTTGAGAAAGACTGAGCCAGAAGACAAAGACTTGGTAGCCTAATGAAGCAATTTCTGGCTTTGCTAATTGCAGTATTACCAATTCTAAAACTGGCCTACAAGTTTCTTTCAGGTTTAAATTCGTCTTGTTCTTCCACAATGGGAGGTCCTTCTAAAATATTGCTCAAAGAAAGAAAATGGTCCATAATTCTTCAAGGGATTTCTGGACGCATCACATTTTACCACATACAGAGTAGTTATTAGGTGGCAAAAAAACAGTTCTCTTAAAGCTTGCTTTCGCTTAGCAAGCCAAGATTAGCAAATATAAATAAAAACCTGGTTCCAAATTTCTTAATGGCCAACCTCAACTATTGACTCCTTTTGAAGGCCTGGCCTTGCTTCCATTTGGAGCCCAACTCAGTGAAAGGATTAAACTGAGAGAAAAATAACAGAGTTTAACAGTTTTCTTACATAAAACTATGTTTTGTCTGAGGTTGACCAAGACCTACAGTGGAGAAAAGGGAATTAGAGAAGAGGAAGGAAAGAAGAACGGTGGCGAGGGATAGAGGATACAAACTACCCTTTTGCACAAAAGAAACACTACGCAACCTTGTTAAGCCTGTTGTTTGTCTATACAGGGCTGTGTGTGGGAGGTTGCAGTTAGTCATTATCAAATTGTGCATGACTATCACATGCGGTTCTTCAGTTTGTGTGTCTTTCTTCTATCTTCCTTCCTTAGTTAAAGAACGTATCATAGTTATATCCTTGAAAGAAAGAGTTAAAATCTTCATTTTTCCACCCACTTGACCCGCACCCAACAGACAGAACTGGGTTGGCTGCCCATAGTATAAAAATAAATGGCAAGATATATTGGGCATCAATTAGATCCAGTTAACAGGGTGGGTGGCTTGGTTCTCAGTGTCAAGGGAAGAAAGTTGAACTTTAAATGTTACATTTTCCCAGATGAGTAGATAATAAATTATCTAGTAATTTCTTAGTAATTTCCCTTTTCCTAAGAGAAAACTCAAATTACTTAAGAACAAATTTTCTTAACTGATCTTGTCCAGACACATAGACAAGCTCCTACTTTCATTAACACAAAAATCCTAAACAACATAGGGAACGGCTCTTTCTGAGATTTGTCTAGGTGCCAAGGTATTTCTCCACCTTGGCAGCTTGAAGATGTATGGACTTCAACTCCCAGAATTCCTCAGCCAGCAAGGCTGATAGGGGAATTCTGGGAGTTGAAGTCCATACATCTTCAAGTTGCCACGGTTGAGAAACACAGGCCTAGACTAGTGTTCCTCAGCATTGCAACTTTAAGATGTGTGGACTACAACTCCTGGCTGGGGAATTCTGGGAATTAAAGTCCACGCATCTTAAAGTTGCAAGGCTGAGAAACATTGGCCTAGACCAGGGGTGTCAGACTCAAGGCCCGGGGGCCATATCCGGCCCTCAGGGGGCTTAGATCTGGCCCGTGGGGCCGCCCTGGAGACAGCGAAGGACTGGCTCATGGGGCCTCTGCCAGAGCTCCATTTTCGCCAGAAGAGGGTTGCAGGAGGCAGTCACAGCCTAAAACGGTGCTCACGTGGGGCACGTGGCCCTCCCAAGCTCCGTTTTCGCTGGCAGAGGGTTGCAGAGGCCGTTTTCGCTGGCAGAGCATTTGGGCCTCCATAGGTGCCCCCCAACATGAGTGACTTTGAGCTGGCCACGCCCACCCCAGCCACGCCCACCCCGGCCCCTTGAGGTCAAACACAACCCTGATGCGGCCCTCAATGAAATCGAGTTTGACACTCCTGGTTTAGGCAGAAGCAATACACGTTACTCTTAGCACTTGAAGAGGGGCGTTGTCACTTATCGGATCTATTTTCAAGGAATGAAGCAGCAACTAAATTTTATTTCATTTGGACAATTTGTAGAATAAATGTTTGCTTTTCTGCGTTCTATTTCTTTTTGGTCAGCAGCTGTACCAAGTAACTATCAAGGTTCCAAGTAATAAATCCATTGCATTGGTGGAAAAATTTATAGAATGTCGTATATGAGCCTTTACACTTAATTAAGACTCTGAAATCATGCCTCACTCTTCTTTGTAAGGTTGTGTTGGCCTTCTTAGTTTTTACTTTTCAAGATAGCTTATCCATGGTAATCAAATAAAATCGGTCCAAGAATAGTTTCTCTATGGATACAGTAAATGTACTCCTAGAAAATTTAGGAGACCTGGGAGGGAGGGAGGGAGGGAGGGAGGGAGGGGAAGGGGAAGGGGAAGGGGAAGGGGAAGGGGAAGGGGAAGGGGAAGGGGAAAGGGAAGGGAAGGGAAGGGAAGGGAAGGGAAGGAAAAAGGGAGGGAAGGAAGGAGGGAGGGAGGGAGGGAGGGAAGGGAAGGGAGGAAGGGAGGAAGGGAGGAAGGGAGGAAGGAAGGAAAGAAGGAGGGAAGGGGAAGGGGAAGGGAAGGAGAAAGGAAAGGAAAAGAAAGGAAAGGAAAAGAAAAGAAAGGAAAGAGGGAGGGAGGGAAGGAGAAAGAGAAGGGAAGGGAAGGGAAGGGAAGGGAAGGAAGGAAGGAAGGAAGGAAGGAAGGAAGGAAGGAAGGAAGGAAGGAAGGAAGGAAGGAAGGAAGGAAGGAAGGAAGGAAGGAAGGAAGGAACGATCTTGCATGGAACGATGCTGAGGTGGGATCTGGGTGATCGGAAAGCTAGAGGAGGGGCTGATATATGGGTAGTAGTCCTCAACTTATGACTTAATGACAGTTCAAAGTTACAATAGCCTTGGAAAAAGTGACTTACAGCGCATCCTTGAAGTTACGACTATCACATCCTCCCATGGTCACACGGTCACAATTCAGGCACCTGGCAATGGGAGATGGAGCCAAGATGCAGAGAGACTGGTCTAAATTCATTTTTGTGGCTGAGGGTGAATTAGAACCAGGAATATCTCGGACTTAAAGCACACCCCTTCAACCCAAACAGCCAAATAAATTGAGGCACTCCTGTACGTGCGAACCCCGCCAATAAGTTGCTTTAGGAGAGATCCGGAGAACTTGCTCACCCAATCCTTGAATCTCCAGCAACAAGATGCAACTTGTTTGCAGATGGCTGAAGAAGCAGGCCTGAGGAGCATCAGTCATCCCCAATTCCAAGCCACATCAGCAGATTGCAAGGACTTCCCAGCTGGTTCTTTTTCAGAGGAGGTGACAGAGTCCAAAGACTCAGCAAGTCTTGAAATGTTTGGGCAGGTGAGACCATCTCCAACCATTCCTGAAGCTTCCAAGATAGGGCAATGGGCACTGTATGCTCTGCATGGCTTGCCAGAGGTTGGGAGTGACACACTTGTTATGGAAAGTGTAGCATGGAATATGTTAAAGGGCTGTCTTGAATCACGGGCGTTTGGTAAATCACATTCTTCCTCAGAAATAAATCAGCAGGAACCTAACAAAGATACTTGAACACTTTTTGTGGTGGCTGCAGAGTGGCTTTTCACACCCTAACCGCCCTGCTTGATCCGCACACATGACGTATGTCGAGTGAATTCAATTTAAGCCACCCCAGGAGCAGCCCTCCCTTGTTAAAAGACACTCCTCTCCAAGACTTCCATCCGACAACATTTCTCAACTCTTAGTCCCCTGCTTCGAGGGAATTATTTTAGGAGCATTCTTGGTTCTGCGGGATTGGCAGTTGCGATGACGATGCCCATCATTTTTCACAGCCTGGCGTAGCCGCAATCGTTCCGGCCAGGAGGCGACTCTTCAACAGTGGAGAGATTCTGAATGATCGCATCTAGCAGGAAGAGATTTTCCTCAAGTTCCTCTTTTCGGCAGGAGTTAATCTTGGCCTTGGATGAGGTCCAAGATCACAACCAGGCGGAGAAACTAAGCGGCAGCCAAGAAATCTGCATTTTCTCGTAAAGGGAGCCCAGAGAAATACAGAAGACGTAATTCCTGCAGCCTAAAACAGGTAATTTCAGGGTCTGATGATCCAGGGCACCACACCTTCAGGGGGGGAACTGTGCGAATTCCAGAGCAACAATGGTCTTGTCCTTGTCTACGTTGTTTCTGGATGTGTTAGACTGTCAAAACCTGGGATTGGGTGTGTTTTGGTTTGCTCTTTCTTGAGAGATGGGTTCTGCTCGGTCACCTCTTGTCCCGTTTCACTAGTTTTATAGCCACCCAAGAATGAAGTTTGTGGTCTTGTGGTTTTGCATTACAAAGTACGTGATTGTGATAACCAGGCAAGTTGTATTCCTGTGTGATTTGCTGACTTGGTTTTAGCAGCTGGACTGGATTGGGAAACAGCTTGATTAGAGCTAGGTGTATACACTTTCTAATATCGGCACACTTGTGGGACAGCTAGAGCTTGGTGGCACCGTCCCGTTGGGCAATGTACACAAAAATATGGGGCATTTCTCTTCACAAGAAGTTCAAGTAGCTTAACTGGAAGTGACTTTGCCAAAGAACTAAGAATTCTGAAGTCAGTTATAGTATTACTTAACTTTCCCTTCCTGACCCAAAGGTGCTTTTTTTTTCAGGAGGCAACTGGACTTTCTTGTTTTTTTCTTTTGAAGACATTTCACTTCTCATCCAAGAAGCTTCTTCAGCTCTGACAGGATAGTGAGGAAGGGAAAGATTTATCTTCCTTGCAGACAGCTGGTCATTTGCATCCTTTCAGAGGGTCCTTGAAGCACTTGGAGGTTTATCTGTGTCCTCAGGGTCACCTGAGTGGTGCTCCTGGTTCCTGTAGTCTGCCATTATTTTTCTCTGGAAATCCATTCCTACTCCCACACCATTCAAAGGGTGTTCATCCCAAATTGTATAGCTAAAAGTCAGTCAAAGACTTGAGCTGGATGACCAAGAAACTCTACTGACTTTTCCCTACCTGAATTCACCTCCCAACCTTAAAAAAAAAAGGATGGAAGATCTTCGATAATTAAAAACTAAAAACTAAACAAGGAGAGAAGTAACCTAGAACTAAGGAGAAATTTCTTAACAGTGAGAACAATTAATCAGTGGAACAGCTTGCCTCCAGAAGTTGTGGGTGCTCCAACACTGGAGGTTTTTAAGAAGATGTTGGACAACCATTTGTCTGAAGTGGTGTAGGGTTCCTGCCTAAGCAGGGGGGTTGGACTAGAAGACCTCCAAGGTCCCTTCCAACTCTGTTGTTGTTGTTGTTGTTGTTGTTGTTGTTGTTGTTGTTGTTGTTGTTGTTAAAAGTACTCAAGTATAGGAGCAGAGTCTGGACCTATGGAGACACTTGTGTAACATTATGTCTAACATCTGACATTGGCCTAACATCCGTCCATTCCATTAGATCCAGTGATGGGTTATAAATTATTTTGCCATGCGCAGAAGCGTCCTGGGCGGGTGGGCGGAGCATCCCAGGCGGGTGGGCGGAGCATCCCAGGCGGGTGGGCAGAGCATCCCAGGTGGGTGGGTGGAGCATCTTGGGTGGGTGGGCGGAGCATCCCGGTGGGCGGAGCATCCTGCCACCGGCGCTACGGGTTCTAAGAACCGGTCCGAACCGGGAGCAACCCACCGCTGATTAGATCTGAGATGCAGGTCCTGTTTGTTAGGGAATTATATCTAGGGGTCCCAGGAAGTGGTCCTTTTCTGCCATGTTGCCTGCCTTATGAGACATTCTCTTCCTTAAAGTGAGGTGAGCTCCATCCCGGTTAATATTCCAGAAGACCTTCAAGACCTGGCAAAATCTGAGGATCTCACAGAACTGGTAAGATCTTGAGGTAGCTCCAGTACCGAAGTTCACATTCTTCTATGTTGGGCTTTCTAGTTTTAAAATATATATATTTTTAAATGAGTGTTTTGATATATTTATTGTTTTAATTTATTGTTGTACGGAGCCCAGAAACGCTTTTTGTGAGACGGGCAGCCATATAAATATGATAGATAAACATGATAGAAATGTTTAGAAGCATTGGATGCCACAGCTGGGCATTCAAACCCATCCCTACAATGTAAGTCATCTGCCCTTCAAGAATTCCTGATGACCATCCAATTCTTTGATTTGAAATTTCTGACTTTGGAGAAGCTGCCCCTTTCCGAAACCATCTGCTTGCACCATCAGCAGTTTCATTCTTTGAACCCCTGGGAAATGCAGAAGTACCCTATATTTCTATAGGGTAGATATAGAGAAGGATAGAACCCCTTCCTTCCTTCCTTCCTCCTTTTGACCATGTCTGGTGATTCCCATGAGCTTGGTAAAAGTTCCTTTGTCACTAGTTCATCGAGTCGTTGGATTAGAGATGCTGAAATTCTACCATCTAGTGATGAATTTGGGGAGCAGCACTTGAGAGAGAACATACAGTACATGGCCTGAGTGATCCCCCCTGAGTGATTGTAAGTCAAATAACTGGTTCTCCGTTGTGGCAATATGGCTATCATAAAATTATATTGTCTTATCTACCGAGTCCAGTCTGTATCTTTTACCACCCCAGTTTTCCTTTTTAGTTCTGTTATTTCTGTTTTCCTTTTTAGGTTTTTCTTACTGCTTTAACTGTTTTTAATTTGTAAAAATGAAGTGTTTTAATATTGTGTGTGACCAGCCATACGCTAAATAAATAAATAAATAACCATCCCAGTCAACTAAAATTCCCTCTGAGATAAGCCATATTGCCACAACTGAGGGAAAAGAAACAAGAGGAGAATTGGAACAGAAAGGACAGGAGGAACTAATAATAGAAGAGAGAAATATATGACGAGAAGAAGGAGGAACAGAAAAAGCAGATTAAGAAGGAGCAAGGGCAAAAGAACAGAGACAGACAAGAACAACTAGGAGAATAAAACTTATACCGGTATATAAGTAAAGGAGAAGGAGGAGGGAAAATGAAATGTTGTCCATCAATATAAATGGACTGAATTCCCCCATAAAAATGGATTTTTTTACACAATTACAAAAGTTAAAAACAGATATAATTTGCCTGCAAGAAACTAATATATATATATAAAAACAGCACTGTAAATTAGTGGAATGTCCCAAAATTGGGAAATTATACTTTTCATCAGCACAGCAAAAGAAAAGAAGGGTAGCTCTACATATTAAGGAAACAATAAACTCCAAACAGATATATGCAGATGAAGAAGGAAAGGTTTTAATGGTGGAAATGGTGATAAATCAAAAACAGATACTTTTGATAGCAATATATGCGCCGAAAAATAAGGAAGAAGAATTTTACCAAAAGTTACATAAGAGTCAAAAAGAGGGCCGTGAAAATATTTTCTGACCCCTCACATCCTGGACATAAATTGTTTCAACTCCTACCCTCAAAACGTCGCTATAGAGCACTGCACACCAAGACAACTAGACACAAGAACAGTTTTTTCCCAAATTTAATTAAATTAAATTAAATTAAAAGCTCTTATAGGCCGCCCAATCCTGTAGGACTCAGGGCGGCATACAACAAGAATAAGAACAATGTATAACATACAAAATTTTAAAAACATCCTGGGTGGGTGGGCGGAGCATCCCGGGTGGGTGGGCGGAGCATCCTGGGTGGGTGGGCGGAGCCTCCTGCCGCCCGTGCTTTCAAATGCCATCACTCTGCTAAACAAAGAATTCCCTCACCACTGTCAAACTATTCACTAGGCTGCAATACTATTACTATTAGTTTTTCTCATCGTTCCTATCACCCATCTCCTCCCACTTATGACTGTATGACTGTAACTTGTTGCTTGTATCCTTACAATTTATATTAATATTGATTGTTTCCTGATTGCTTATTTGTACCCTATGACAACCATTAAGTGTTGTACCTCATGATTCTTGACAAATGTATCTTTTCTTTTATGTACACTGAGAGCATATGCACCAAAGACAAATTCCTTGTGTGTCCAATCACACTTGGCCAATAAAGAATTCTATTCTATTCTTTAAAAAAAAGATATTAGAAATGGGATATCAAAATATTTGTGTTGTAGGAGACTTTAATGCAAGAGTAGACGCAAAACTAGACTATAGGAGTAATAAGACAGGAAAAAAATGTCTTCATGTTATACGCCGCCCTGAGTCCCCAGGGAGCAGGGCGGCATATAAGAACACTAAAATAAAATAAATAAATAAATAAAAAGATAAAAAAGACACTTCTTAAAACATTGATTCTCCTTTTCCAGGTTTTGTTGATCGGAGAAAGACTGCCTGATTATTTAATCCTCCCACTCTGTAAGGTCCTGTTGCATCATGAACGTTACTTTCAACACTCCGTGCGTTTCCAATGTATCCTTGCCATCATCCTCAGATACCAAGTTGGACGTGAGCAGGCTGATGGACATGCTTCAGATCTTTTTCTACGCAGTTCTTTTTCTGCTTGGTTCCCTGGGCAATGGAGCTGTGCTTTGGATCACAGCCCGTCAGACTTCACGGACGATCAGCTGTGTCTGGTTCTTCAATCTAGCTCTGGCTGACTTTCTCTTCTCAGTCACCCGGATTGTGCCCCTCTTGAAGAACGCTTTCGATAACGGGTGGCCCTTTGGAAGCTTCCTATGCAAAGCCAACAGCTTCATCAAGTATCTCAACATGTTCGGCAGCGTCTTCCTCTTAGCTGCCATCAGCATTGACCGGGCAACTTGCGTAGCTTACCCAATATGGACCAAAAGACACCGGGACAGCCGCTTGGCATGGGTCGCTGCCATCGGAGCTTGGTTCTTGGCCATTGCCACAAGTAGTCCTTTCTACCACTACCGTGGCATAAAAATTGACAAGTCTAACAAGACCAAGTGCTCCTTTTCCGTGGAGGGAAATGAATCCGCCAAATTGGTCATCTATATATTGAGACTGATTTGTGGGTTCTTGGCCCCTTTCGCCATCATTGTGGTCTGCTACGGCATCATCGTTGTGGTGCTGAGGAGACGACGGGCTTCCATCCGTTCCAAGAAACCCTTCAGGGTCATCCTGGTTCTTGTGGTCACCTTCTTCCTCTGTTGGGCACCATATCACATCTTCCTCATCCTTAAGTTGGCAGAGGTGAAAGGCATAGGGCTTTCCATTGGCCTCCCACTCTCTTCCTTCCTGGCCTACCTCAACAGCTGTGCCAACCCTATCCTTTACTTTTTTATGGGCATGGACTTCCACCGAAAGCTGACTCTTTACAGCATAAGGGCTGCATTCAGGAGAACCTTGTTTGAAGACAGTGGCACCTCATTTAGGAGCAAATACAGGAAGGAGATGGCTTCTTCCACAGAGGAGCTACCTCAGTCTTCGGTAGTCCCACAGATGCATTGCAAAATCTCAACACTTCCAAGTTCAGTTTAGGAAACTCAGGTGGATTAGGAACTCATAGGTGACAGGTGAAGAACATAGAATCCTGGGGCTGGAAGGGACCTTGGAAGTCTTCGAGTCCAACCTCCTCCTCAAGGCAGGAGACCTTCTACCATCCCAGTCAATCGGTGGTCCAGTCTATTTTTGAAAACCTCCAGTGATGGAGCACCCGCAACTTCTGAAGCAGGGGCGGGTTCCTAATTTTTTTACTGCCACTCTGTGGGCGTGGCTTATTTTGTGGGTGTGGTTTGCCAGCCATGTGATCGGGTGGGCGTGGGCCTCGGGAGCTTGGCAGCGGCCGGAGAAGCGGGGGGGCATTGCACACCTGCAATGCAGCCCTCTTCAGCGGAAGCAGCAAGACCACGGCAGCGGTTCTTCCAGGAGGCTCCGTCCGGCCTGAATGCTTCTCCCCATTCGATGATCCTAGGCTCCTGCCGCCCGTTCCCGCTCCCCTCAGCAGCTCGAGAAGCCTCGAACGTGCAAAAATGCCTGGGATCATCACCGCACGTTCGTGGCTTCTTGGACTGCTGAAGGGAGGGGAATGGAGATAGCTCCTGCCTCCCATTCTTTCAGTGTCTCACACGCTCCCTCAGCCATCCTCCCCTGCTTGGACTCACTGTGGGGTAGGAAGGCAGCGCATGCACAGTGCCGGAAGCTCGGCTTCTGGGCATGCGCAGAAGAATTTTTTTAAAAAAAATTAATAAAAAAATAAAAAATGGCGGCGGCCAGGCACCGGCAACCGACCGCACTGGTACTGTGACATCACCAGCAAGCCGCTACCGGTGCTATAGAGTGGACCGCACCGGTAGGAACCCACCACTGTTCTGAAGGCAAGTCGTTCCGCTGGTTAATTGTTCTCACTATCAGAAAATTGCTCCTTACTTCTAACTCTGAACCTCTCTTTAACAAGCTTCCCCCCATTGCTTCTCATCCTGCCCTGTGGTGCTTCGGAGAATAAGAGGCTTTGTAGTCCAAAACATGAAGGAGACAGCAGTTTGATGGAGGGTGATCCATCATAGCCATTACTAGAGAAATACAAGATTTCTTTTTCTGCTTTTATTCCATCCACCCGTCTGAACTGTTGATATTTTCTGGACGTTATAAAACTATAAATACTTCTGTGTGAAAAGGGGACTTTTACTTCCATCCTGAACTTCAAACGATGGGTTGTTTTGCTTTATATTCCTCATGTATGTTATTTTTCTTTGACGTTGATATAAACTGATAATACAAGCTATATTTGTACATCTGTGTCTTTGGAAAGCTTGTTCAACCGACTCTGTTATTAGCAGCCCTGCCTGAGGTGCTTCTAATTTTAACCAAAGTATAAGCCATCATGTAGCATTCTAAAATCAATGTTAAGAAAACATAAAAATTAGATGCCTTTTAAAAAATATAAAAGGAATGTGTCCTTTCAGCCAGCATGCTGTGACTGGCTTGGCTGGCTGGGGAATTCTGGGAATTGTTGTGGCCCGCCAGTGGCCAGCAGAGCTGGCGGCAGACTCGGACAGTGAGGAGGTTGGGGAGGAACATGGGCCAGTCCTGGAGAAGGCTCTGATGAGTGCTCTGTGTCGGAGGCAGAGATAAAGCCAGGGCCCTCAAAAAGTTATCAGGTACCTTTGGAGTCGAAGATAAGTGGGGATGAAAAACAGCTGCAGCCTGTTCCCGATGTGCGCATCCGCAGAGCTGTCGGGAGAAGGGAACAATTAAGGAACAGGGGTCAACTCGGGAGTAAAGCAGGGGTGAAATGCTACTAGTTTGGACTGGTTCGGGTGTATTGGTAGCGGTGGCTGCTGGTGGTTCGCTGAACCAGTAGTGACAGATGGCTGGCCACGCCCCCGAACTGGTCCCCCAGTCGCCGCTCGCTCACCCTGCAAGTGGATGTCCCGGGGCTGCACATGTGCTCTGGACCTATCCCGGCCAGTCTGATGTCATGCTGGAGCACCAGCAATCCAATGCGGTGTGCATGTGTAGCAGCCCCAGACATCTGCTTGCCGTCCTGGAGCGGCGGTGGCAGTGCCACTGCTGCCACAACAGAAGATAAGGCCGACGCTGGCATTGGGGGGGGAAGACCCGCTGCGCTCGTCCAACTGCCGCCCGCTTACCTTCCCCTCTGCCTTGGGTCCTGCTCCCCGCATCCAGCCCAAGACAGGGGACGCGCCGCTTCTGGGCCGGGCTGCCAGCTCTCAGGCCCCCAAAGAGCAGGGTGTGCTCTGCCGCCGCTGCTGGTGCCCGCACCTCAGCAGTGCAGGAAAACTCCCCGGCAAGGCGCAGTTCCGGGATGGCGGAGAGCCCAGGCAAGCTCTGACCCCACTGACGCCGACGCCATTGCTGCCAGGTGCATTCACGCAGGAGAACTCCCCGGAAAAGACTCCGTCTATGTGCCCAGACCAGGTGTGTATGTGTGTGTGTGAGAGAGGGGGGAGGGAGGGAGGGAGGGAGGGAGGGAGGGAGGGGAGAGAGAGAGAGAGAGAGAGAGAGAGAGAGAAAGAAAGAAAGAAAGAAAGAAAGAAAGAAAGAAAGAAAGAAAGAAAGAAAGAAAGAAAGAAAGAAAGAAAGAAAGAAAGAAAGAAAGAAAGAGACAAGAAAGAATGAGAAAGAGAGAAAGAGAAAGAGAAAGAGAAAGAAGGAAAGAGAAAAAGAGAAAGAAAGAAAGAGAAAGAGAAAGAGAGAAAGAGAAAGAAGGAAAGAAAGAGAAAGAAAGAGAGAGAAAGAGAAAGAGAGAAAGAAAGATAAAGAAAGAGGAAGGGGGGAGAGAAAGAAGAAAGAAAGAAAAAGAGAGAGAGAGAGAGAAAGAAAGAAAGAAAGAAAGGAAGGAAGGAAGGAAGGAAGGAAGGAAGGAAGGAAGGAAGGAAGGAAGGAAGGGAGAGAGAGAGAGAGAGAAAAAGAAAGAGAATGACAAAGAAAGAAAGAGAAAGAAAGAAAGAAAGAAAGAAAGAAAGAAAGAAAGAAAGAAAGAAAGAAAGAAAGAAAGAAAGAAAGAAAGAAAGAAAGAAAGAAAGAAAACTTATGACCACAATTGAGCCCAAAATTTTGGTTGCTAAGCAAGAGCGTTGTTAAGTGAGTTTCATCACATTTTAAAAGTTGGCCACGCCCACCTGGTCACATGACCACCAAGCACGCCCAACAAGTCACCTGACCTCCAAGCCATGCCCACCAAACAAGCCACACCCACAGAACCGGTAGGGAAAATATTTAGATTTCACCACTGGGCCAGTAAAGGCACAAGGGGACACTGAATGGCCCCTCCCAGAGGGAATAAATAGGAGCGAAAGGGGAGTGGTGTTTGCAGAAGACAATTAGTTCATGTTATTACTGGAAATAGTTGCTTATCTGAGAGATTCCTTGCCAAGTATTTCCTTGTACACCCTTGCATCTGGAACCTATCGGCCTGGCAACTATCCAAGGACTGATAAGGTCTGTGGTTGCAATTTACCCTTGAAAGACTGTTTTCCGGGACTTTGCTGGATGTGAATGCTAGGTATTCACATTAGCCAAATAAAAAGGGTTTTTTTTTTGAGACAAGGAGTCTGTTTCATGATTTGGTGAAGCCTAGGTTAGAACAGGAACTGAAGTCTTTAAAAGGGCCAAGGTTGAGAAACACGGATCCAGACTTTCCACCTCGATTAAAGTGCTTGGAAATGCTGAATATTACAGTCGAAAACATCTGGAAGAGGCCAGCAGCTTCAGAAAATCTTTCAACTCTCATTATACTGCAATTATTGCTTTCTCTGTGTGTTTGCTTTTAGTTAAAGTGGATATCCTTGTGACATCATGATGTGATTTTGTTTAGTGATTCATGCTCTGGGCTCCGCAATGGATAGCCTTTAAATAAACATATTTCCATTATTTATAGCAAGCCAACAAAAATAATATACAATCACGTGGCACAAAGGAGGATCCTCCCCCTCCATCTCGCTCTAGTTTACCAAGGCAGTGGAGTTTTATATCACCCAGGCTGTCCTTCGTTCCATGATCACAAAATGACACATAGGAATTGATAACCAATTTTATTTTTGGAGCAACCTTGCAAAGGAGATGAAGGGGGAAAGGTGATAAGGAGCCGAGGTGGCGCAGTGGTTAAAATGCAGCACTGCAACCTTCAGCTTATTGCTAGTTCAGCAGTTCAGCTGTTCAAATCTCACCGGCTCAAGGTTGACTCAGCCTTCCATCCTTCCGAGGTGGGTAAAATGAGGACCCAGATTGTTGGGGGCAATATGCTGAACTCTGTAAACCACTTAGAGAGGGCTGTAAAGCACTATGAAGCGGTATATAAGTCTAAGTGCTATTGCTATTGCTAAAAGTGCCATAGATCAACTCTTGAGTTTCGTGCAACTAAAGTACAGGTAGTCCTCAATTTACAGCAGTCTGTTTAGTGACCGTACGAAGTTACAACGGCACTGAAAAGAAGTGACTTATGACAATTTATTGAGAGCCGTGGTGGTGCAGTGGTTAGAATTTTACCGAACTGGGGCATACCGGTAGGATTTCACCACTGATTTGGATCTAGTCTGAAAGCAACTTGAGACTTCTGTGATTTCATGGTGTTGGCTGCAATGAAGAAGTTAATCTATTTCTGGCTCAGTTGCACATAACTGAAACCACAGACAAACTACTTTTCTCTTTAAGCGTGTTATGCTGGCTCTGAGGAATTTCTGACCAGTCCAGCTTCTGTATTTGCAGGAAGTGGACCTCTTCTTTGACTGTGGCCAGTGGGTTTTTCTGAGGAGCTGCAGAATGGGTGCGTGTGTGTTTCTGTGTGGGTGCAGATTCCCCCCCCCTCACTTCTCTTCCATTCCTAACTGAGCATAAAGAACTCAATTTAACATTAAAAGGAGAAAATCTGAGTTCAACTTCGACACCACCCAAAATCTGATACATCCAGATTCAGTCCTGCTAATTGATGTGGCTTTTTTCATAAAAAGACATAAATGGATGCATTTGACATTTGGCTTTGAAGGACAACCCTTGCTCCAAGTTGCCAATTGTATAGGTAGTCCTTGACTTACAACAGTTCATTCAGTGACCATTCGAAGTTATGACGACACTGGAAAAAAGTGACAGGACCATTTTTCACACTTACGACCATTGCAACTTCCCCACGGTCCTGGGATCAAAATGCAGATGCTCGGCAACGGATTCATACTTATAGCTATAGCACTTAGACTTATATACCGCTTCATAGTGCTTTACAGCCCTCTCTAAGCGGTTTACACAGTCAGCCTATTGCCCCCAACAATCTGGTCCTCATTTTACCCACCTTGGAAGGATGGAAGGCTGAGTCAACCTTGAGCCTGGTGAGATTCGATCTGCCAAACTGCTGGCAGCTGGTGATCAGCAGAAGTAGCCTGCAGTACTGCACTCTAACCACTGTGCCACCGTGGCTCATAATTATGATGGCTGCAGTGTCCCGGGGTCATGTGATCCCCTTTTGCCACCTTCTAACAAACAAAATCAACGGAAGCAGATTCACTTAATAACTATGTTACTAACTTAACAACTGGGGCAAGCAAGGTCGTAACATGGGGGGAAATTCATTTAACAACTGTCTCACTTAGCACCAGAAACGTTGGACTCAATTGTGGTCATATGTCGAGGATACCTGTATAAGGTTTTGCCATATTGGATGATTTCTGTTGCTTCATGTTAGTTGAGAAAGAGAATTATCACCTAAGATAATGTCACTTATGAAATCTGCTAGTTTAGAGAGCTGGCCAGGTGGCTGCAACACAATTACCACAGACAACGTGCTGTGGTGTTTGCTAAATCAAGTCGCTCTTTGGAAATATATCACAAGAAGTCAAGCAAAGATCCTGAAGGCCAGCAAAGTTTTGTGGCTTTTGCGGAACGTCAGCGACTTCTCAGAAGAAAACCAACCACGTGGACTTGTCCTTTATTTATGTTCCGTATAAACCAACTTTGCTGGTTCAAGGGACAGTAGCGAAGTTGTTAGCAGAGAAGACCAGCTGCAGCTGAATAATCCTAGTTTCCTGTAAAAAGAATCTCAACGAAAGAGAAGAGACATGATTCCTGAAGCTTCAAACAGGTAATTCTGACGTCTGACCCAGGATGTCACATCTTCTTGTGAGGTTGGGTTTATTATAACACCAAAATAGCCCTGTCATGTCTGGATATTTGTTTCTGGATGCTTTAGACCAGGGGTCGGCAACCTTAAACCCTCAAAGAGCCACAGAGGTCCTAATCGGAAGCCCCCAGTTCAATTCTGGAGCCGACCGGAAGTCCAGTCCCTCCACCATAGAGTCTCCTCCTAGTGCGGCGTCCTTTTTCCTCTACCTGTCCTAACTAAAAGCCCTATCAATTGTGGAGCCAACCGGAAAACCCGTCCCTTGCCTCCTGGCGCGCCGTGCTTTTCCCCCACTCTAACCGGAAGCTCCTCTCAAAATTGTGGTGCTGACCAGCGACAGGGAGCCGCAGCAGAGGGATGAAAGAGCCACATGCGGCTCCAGAGCCGCGGGTTGCTGACCCCTGCTTTAGATTGTCAAACAGTCTTTAAGAGATGGATTCACCCTAGCAACCTCGTTCCAGTTTGATCTCTTGGTGGCTCCTAGGATTCTTGCATCTAGATTAGACATGTTTTGTTTTGTTTTGGATTTGAATATAGCTTGATTATTCCTAGGATAATTGTTCCTAAGAAACTGGACAGTCACTTGTCTGAAATGGCATTAGGATCTCCTGCTTGAGCAGGTGGCTGGACTAGAAGACCTCCAAGGTCCCTTCCAGCCCCATTCTGATTCTGGTGCATTTGTGAAAAGGAACTTGATGGTACCACATAAGCACCGTTAGCAAAATCACTGTGATTTCTTGTGGGCCATTTCCATTCAAGAAGGACTTGAAGTGGTAGAACTGGGAACAGAGAACTTGGAGAACCTGCAGAAGTTGGAGAACTTAGATCAATCAAAATATTTTCCATCCCTCCATATCTTGAGCCAGAATTTTTTTTTTTTTTTTAAAAGAAGGTCTTGATGGGTCAACGCATCAGAGCTGGATGATTGGCCAATGTTGAGAAAGTATAGGAACAAATGTCTAAAATCGTAGAAATCATTGGATGCTTCAGCTGGGCTCAAGGATCATTTAATCCAACCCTTATACAGTCGTGCAAGAAATTTGCTATTCCGGAATTCCCAATGACCACCCAATCTCTGATCTGGAAGCTTTGATTTAGGAGAGCTGGTGGTTTTTCCAAGCAGCCAGTCCCCACCCTACCCCACCCCACCCATCAGCAAAAAGACGACCTTCTCCTTTTTTGCCCCCTCTGTAAAATGCAGAAGTATTTTGAGTGATTTAAAGAGTAGTGACACCACATTCTTTATTTCTTCTTTTAGCAAGGTTTGCTTCAAAGGTGGGATTCAGCAGGTTCTGACCAGTTCTGGAGAACCGGTAGCGGAAATTGTGAGTAGTTCGGAGAACTGGTAAATGCCACCTCTGACTGGCCCCGTCCCCATCTATTCTCCGCCTCCCGAGTCCCAGCTGATCGGGAGGAAATGGGGATTTTGCAGTATCCTTCCCCTGCCACGCCCACCAAGCCACGCCCATAGAACTGGTAATAAAAAATTTGAATCCCACCACTAGATAGATAGATAGATAGATAGATAGAGTAGATAGATAGATAGATAGATAGATGGATGGATGGATGGATGGATGGATGGATGGATGGATGGATGGATGGATGGATGGATGGATGGATGGATGGATGGATGGATGGATGGATGGATGGATGGATGGATGGATGGTATTCAGCAGGTTCTGACCAGTTCTGGAGAACCGGTAGCAGAAATTTTGAGTAGTTTGGAGAACCGGTAAATACGACCTCTGACTGGCCCCGTCCCCATCTATTCTCTGCCTCCCGAGTCCCAGCTGATCGGGAGGAAATGGGGATTTTGCAGTATCCTTCCCCTGCCACGCCCACCAAGCCACACCACGCCCACCAAGCCATGCCCATAGAACTGGTAATAAAAAATTTGAATTCCACCACTAGATAGATAGATAGATAGATAGATAGATAGATAGATAGATAGATAGATAGATGGATGGATGGATGGATGGATGGATGGATGGATGGATGGATGGATGGATGGATGGATGGATGGATGGATGGTATTCAGCAGGTTCTGACCAGTTCTGGAGAACCGGTAGCAGAAATTTTGAGTAGTTTGGAGAACCGGTAAATACGACCTCTGACTGGCCCCGTCCCCATCTATTCTCTGCCTCCTGAGTCCGAGGTGATCGGGAGGAAATGGGGATTTTGCAGTATCCTTCCCTTGCCACGCCCACCAAGCCATGTCCACCAAGCCACGCCCACAGAACCGGCAGTAAACAAAACGGAATCCCACCACTGGTTTGCTTATTTGCCCCCAATTCATATGAGGAGAGGAGGAAGGGTGATTTGTGGCAGAGAAGAAGACAACTTGGACACTTCTAAGTATGAGAAATGATCTTCCATTTAAAACTGGTTCAGTTCAGAAAGAAATTGAGATGTTTCTAAATGCATTAAAGGAAGTAGATTGTTTTGTTTCCAAGTAAATAGTTGGCTAAAGTGCACTCATCACAAAAGGGGTGGAAATGTCTTGGAATTCCACCCTCTAGTGATGGACCATGGGAATTGAAATCCAGCCAATTTGGGAACATCACATTTATTTATTTATTTATTTTTTATTCATTTATTCATTCATTCATTCATTCATTCATTCATTCATTCATTTATTTATTTATTTATTTATTTATTTATTTATTTAGTGTTCTTCTAAATAAATCTTGTAGAAAAGGGGATGTATTTTCTTTATATTACAGGTAGTCCTCGACTTATGACCACAATGGAGCCCAACATTTTTGTTGCTAAGTGAAACATTTGTCATGTGAATTTTTGCCCCATTTTACGTCCTTTCTTGCCACCGCTGTTAAGTGAACCACTGGCACTTCTTAAATTAGTAACATGGTCATTAAGTGAATCTAGCTTCCCCATTGACTTTGCTTGTCAGAAGGTCGCAAAAGGGGATCACAGGACCCCGGGACACTGCAACCGTCGTAAATGTGAATCAGTTGCCACGCATCCAAATTTTGATCACATCACCCTTGGGATGCTGCAATGTTTGTGTGAAAAATGGCCATGTCTTTTTTTTTGCAGTGTCATTGTAACTTTGAACAGTCGCTAAATGGACTGTTGTAAGTTGAGGACTACCTGTATTACAGGCTTTTTAGGGTCTATCAAAGTTGGTGGCAGGAAAATGAATAATTCTAGTGCATCAAAGGGCAGATAAAAAGAGGATAATTTAGCTAGAGAATGTAGAAAATTTAGCAACAAATCCAGGGCTCTAAAGATAAACCTATATCCAATTGCCCAGAGTAATATCAAACTTTTCGCAATGTTGATAAAGAAAAATTATTAGATTATAGAAGTTTTGCCTACTAAATACAATTACTTTAGCATCTTTAAAATGTTAATCTTCCAAGTTCTGGAGATTTCCAGAGTAGGTATATTAAACAACATGAATTATTTGAGTTCAGAGAAGCGCTGCAGTGGCGCAGTGGTTAGAGTGCAGTACTGCAGGCTACTTCTGCTAACTGCTGGCTGCCTGCAATTTGGCAGTTCGAATCTCACCAGGTTCAAGGTTGACTCAGCCTTCCATCCTTCTGAGGTGGGTAAAATGAGGACCGATTGTTGGAGGCAATATTCGCAACTAACAACAACAAAGAAACCGTGGGCGCTCCATCACTGGAAGCTTTTAAGAAGAGACTGGACAGTCGCTTGACTGCGATGGTATATAGGTTCTCCTGCTTGAGCAGCGGGCTGGACTAGAAGACCTCCAAGGTCCCTTCCAGCTCTATTCTGGTCTATGCTGATTGTGCAAACCACTTAGAGAGGGCTGGAAAGCAGGGATGGCATTCACTTACCTTCCCTACCAGTTCGCAAATATTTATTTATTTATTTTATTTATTTTATTTTAGTGTTTTTATATGCCACCCTACTCCCTGAGGACTATGAGCGCACACATGCACGTCCACGCATGTGCTCAGCCTTCTGCACATGCACCCGGCCTCAAAAACATGCCTAAATAGGACGGCATAAAGTCGGGGCAGGTGGGCAGGTGGGTGGGCAGGTGGGTAGGCCCACCCATGATTTCCGCTATCGGTTCGGGCAAACCGGTCCAAACCGGCTGAATACTACCTCTGCTGGAAAGCACTGTGAAGTGGTATATAAGTCTAAATGCTATTGCTGTTACTATTCTCCCTTTTCCTGATTTTTTTCATTTAATTTTTTAGGTCGCCTTCTCTGCAACATCCCATTCGCATCATGAATGCTAGTTCCACTGCCTTGTGGCTTCCCAATGCATCCTTGCCATCGCCCTTGGAAACCAGCTCTGACCTAAACGGGTTCAGAGACGTTCTTAAGATCGTCTTCTACACGGTTATTTTTCTCCTTGGTTCCTTCGGCAACGGAATTGTGATCTGGATCACCGCCCGCCAGGTCTCACGGACCATCAGCTGCGTCTGGTTCTTCAACCTAGCTCTGGCTGACTTTCTCTTCTCCGTGAGTCGTATAGCACCTCTTGTTGCAGTGAAGGAAGGTTGGGTTTTTGGGAGCTTTGCGTGCAAAGCCAATGGCTTCATCAAGTACCTCAACATGTTTTGCAGCGAATTTCTCTTAGCCTCAATCAGCATGGACCGGGCTGCTTGTATCGCCTACCCGTTATGGGCCAGAAAACACCGGAACATCCGCTTGGTATGGCTTTCCGCCGTCTTAGCTTGGCTCATGGCCATCATCACAAGTATCCCTTTCTACCTTTACCGTAAGGTGGACACAAAGAACAACCAAAACAAATGTTTGGTGTTGCTAAAGGGAGAAGAACCAGGAGTACAAGTGACCATCTACATGTTGAGGCTGATATGTGGGTTCTTGGTCCCCTTCACCATCATCGTGGTCTGCTACAGCATCATCGTCGTGGTCCTGAGGAGACGCCAGACCTCCCTCCACTCAAAGAAGTCCTTCAAGGTCATATTGGCCCTGGTGGTCATCTTCTTTCTCTGTTGGTTGCCCTATCACATCACCCAGCTCCTTAAAATGACAGGAGTGAATGGCCCAACCTTCTCGTTTATTGCTCTTGTTGCGGCCTTCCTGGCCTACCTCAATAGTTGCGCAAATCCATTCCTTTACTTCTTCATGGGGGTGGACTTCCACAAAAAGTTGACCCTCTATAATATCATCAGGGCACTCAAGAGAATCTTGCTGGAAGAGAGCAGCTCCATAATTAGAAAATCCACTAGTAGCCATAAAGGATCTTTTTCTATGAACGAGCAGGCAATATCCTCAGAAATCTCTCAGTTGCCCTGTGGAAACTCAACCCCTCAAATGTGAAGTATCCCAGGACCAGTGAAATTTGAATTTGTGTGCTTCAGTTGTTGCTTCTGTCCCACCCCCAAGCCATAATTTTGGACACGTTGAAGTTTTAAATGTTTGTAGGTGGAAAGGGCTGACAGAAAGCAGCCTTTTCCCTCATAACGAGCTGTGGAATTGCTTTAATTGTTTTGCATTAGTTATACAGGGTATAGGAACTCTGTGCGTCCATGTTAGTCATATCTGAAGGTTGATTTCTTTCAGGCTCTTATTCATCGGGAACCTTATCATGGTCCATCTCCAATTTTAGCCAAATCACAAGCCATCATTTGACCTTCCTAAAATGATAGCTAAGAGAGCCTCTGGATCAGAGGTGGGTTCCTGCCGGAGCTGTCTGGTACACAGCTCCGGTAGGGAGTGGCCGATTGTGCAATTTGCGCGCGACCGCTCCGGAGCCCTCTCTGCTGGTCCGTCACGCACGTCGCCATCTTTTTTTGTGAATTTTTGGGCGATTTTGCTTCTGCCCCTGCCGTCTCTCACCTCAACATTGGAACGGAAGTGGGATCCTGTCTATACAGGTAGTCCTCGACTTACAACTATTCACTTAGTGACTGTTCAAAGCAGGGGTGGGTTCCACTTACCTTCGCCATCGGTTTGCATCGTGACGTTTCACGGGCGCGCGTCCCCTCGTGCGATTTGGTTTCCGCGCATGCTCAGAAGCCGGAATCAGCCCGAAACACAGCTGAGGAGCTGATCAACTGTGCTTCAGGCGAAGAAATAAAGGTCAGTATTAACCCGCGGGTGGGCGGGCCCTTTTTCAAGCAGCGGAAGGGGGAAAATTCACAAAAAAAACCCAAAAAAGATGGCGGCGCGCATGGACTGGCACTGACAGTGACATCACCAGCGGGTTGCTACCGGTTCGGGCAATCCAGTCCGAACCGGGAGGAACCCACCCCTGGTTCAAAGTTACAACAGCTCTGAAAAAAAAGTGATTTCTGATCCTTTTTCACCCTTACAACCATTGCAACATCCCCATGGTCATGTGATTGAAATTCAGACGCTTGGCAACTGGCAGGTATTTATGACGGTTGCAGGGTCCCCCAAAGTCACATGATCACATTTGCAACCTTCTGATGAGCCAAGGTCAATGAGGAGACGAGTCCATGAGATTCCCTTAGCAACCGTGTTACTAAGCTAACAGCGGTGATTCCCTTAGCAAGGAAGGCCGTAAAAGGGGGCAAGGCCCACTTAACTGTCTTGCTTAACAACAGAAATTTTGGGCTCAATTGTGGTCGTAAGTCAAGGTCATTTTTATCCTTGTATAAATGAGCACTCAGGAACAACAAAGGCTTCTTAAAACATTGTGTTCTAGAGAGGGAATAAACTGAATCTGTTTTCACTTAAAAGATTTATACAATAAATATCCCATACATGGTTTTTTTGTACATGGCTTCCCTTCCAACAGTGTTCCCAGGTTTTTAAAGAAAAGAACCAAAACACGTAATAAATATAAAGAGATCTATACAGCATGGGGGGGAGAAGCTCCCCCCTCCGATCAAAGTGTCCTACAGAAATCTCAAGAACATTTTCCATCAGCCAACCATTGCCAAAATCAAATCTCCTCTGATTTCCAGACAAATGTCGTGTTTTCTTTTGAGTGAAGGGCATCTTCCAGAGAAATTGTTCTGAATTATCTGGAATCGATTGCTATCTTTTATGCAACCGGCTGGAATCCAACAGCCTCTCTTCCAAAATGCCGTCGGAAGTTTTCTCCAGAAATTGTGTGATCGGAAATGTCTTCTGAGCTGGTCCATAAAACATCCAACCTATCCATCTTCAAGTATCAACAGTTGCAACTCTGGGTACTGAACAAACCTTATATGGTAGTTAGACTCCATATAACAAACATTAAAGCATCCAAGTTCGGCCACTGGATCCCTGGGTGATCAGTTTTCCCTTAGAAGGAGATACCCCAGTAAAACCTTGGGAAGAAACGCTATTCCCCAACTGAAGAGTCAAAGGGTCTATTTCATCTGAAAAACCTGGTCAGTATCGAGTGTTTTCCTCGGCTGCTGTGACAATTGCATCCATCCAGATCCTCATAGCCTCTGGGCTTGGTGCCACCATGCAGAAAAGGCGATCATAAGTCTTGACGCAGAAGGTCAGTTTGGAGTTGGGACTCTGCCAAAAACAGAGGAATGAATAATCAAAATAATGGGCTGCATTCACACAGAACCTCTTAACCCATTTACTGAATTAATCTATACTCCTGAATTAGGGTGATTTTTTTTCTAGTGTTTTTCGGGCAGTGCAGTCTCCACTTTTTCTCCCACATCGGCTTGGACAAGCCTGCATTAAGTAAAGACTGCGTACATTTCTCTGGCAATATTACACTGCTAACCAGAGCATACAAAACATTTGCTAGACCAATTCTCGAATACAGCTCATGTGGGTCTGGAACCCGCACTGCATATCAGACATCAATACAATTGAGAAAGTCCAAAAATATTTCACAAGAAGAGTTCTTCACTCCTCTACTCGCGACAGAATACCTTATGCCACCAGACTTGAAATTTTGGGCTTAGATAGCTTAGAACTTTGTCGCCTTCGATCAGATCTAAATGTAGTTCATAAAATCATCTACCACAATGTCAGTTTTTAAATTTTAAGCATGCAGCTCAATGTTGTGGGAATTTATTCCAAGGTTTCTGGGGAAATATCATTTTGGATGCTTCCATAGAATAATAAAATAAAAAATAATTTTTGAGGAGCAATTCTGGGAAGGGAGGCTTGGTCACTCCGCCCAAAATTCTAATGGCCCGAATTGGTTTGGATCCCACAGCCCCTCCCAGGTCTGCATGAATTAAAAAAGGGACTTTCAGCAAATCTCAACTCTTGTTACCTTGAATGCACTACGGAGATGATCGCAGTAAACCTCTTCAATAGCCTGGAAATATATCACACCCTTAAGCTTGGTCTCTTCTTTGTCTGGAGAGGGATTTAAAAAAAAATCACAGGTCCATGTTAGCAAGTTGGGAAAGACAGAAAACGAAGGCCCAATAGATAAAATGAGAAATGGCTGGATTCATTGCTCTAATCTTGCCTTCTTCAATTCAGGGGTTATATTCACCCAATGAGTTTAAAACAGGTCAATTGTAACAACAGAGTCCACTGTAACAACATTGCCAAAAAGGCACTAAGAGTTGTCAAACTAATCTTGCATAGCTTCTTCTCTGGCAATATTACACTGCTAACCAGAGCATACAAAACATTTGCCAGACCAATCCTCGAATACAGCTCACCTGTCTGGAACCTACATTGCATATCGGACATTAATACAATTGAGAGAGTCCAGAAATATTTAACAAGAAGAGTCCTCCACTCCTCTGCTCGCAATAGAATACCTTATTCCACCAGACTTGAAATTTTGGGCTTAGATAACTTAGAGCTATGTCGCCTTCGATCTGATCTAAATGTAGTTCATAAAATCATCTGCCATAATGTCCTTCCTGTCAATGATTACTTCAGCTTCAACCGCAACAATATGAGAGCACACAATAGATTCAAACTTAATGTAAACCGCTCCAAACTCGACTGCAGAAAATACGACTTCAGCAACAGAGTGATCAATGCCTGGAATGCACTACCTGACTCTGTGGTTTCTTCCCCAAACCCCAAAAACTTTAACCCTAGACTGTCAACTGTCGACCTCACCCCATTCCTAAGAGGTCTGTAAGGGGCGTGCATAAGCGCACCACTGTGCCTACCGTCCCTGTCCTACTGTCCTATTGCTTAATTTACCTATACATACTTTGCTTTCGTTTATGTTTATATCATACCTGTTATCTTGTACACGTGTTGACAATAAATAAATAAATAAAAATAAAATAAATTGGAGACCTATTGGCCACATTCACACGATCTTTAGGTGTTTTATACCCTGTTTGGCTTTCTGCAGCTTAGCATCTGGTATAAATCCAAAGAATATCTTTTACTTTATGATTCGGTACATTATGCAAAACTAGAAAACAGGTGAATTCAACAGCCAGTTAAGCAGGTTCTGTGAATACAACTCACACATGTGCCCAAAACAAATACCCAGTTCTTGCTCTCTGCTCTCCACCTATCCATCGTTTTGGTGACCATCTTGACGTATTATTCTAGTTCTGCTCCGTTTTCATTGCTTATTTTATTGTACTATTATAGGTGGTCCTCGACCTACGACCACAATTGAGCCCAAAATTTCTGCTGCTAAGTGAAATACGTGTTGACTAAATTTTGCCCCATTTTACGACCTTTCTTGCCACAGTTGCTAAGTGAATCACTGCAGCTGTTAAGTTAGTCACATGGCTGTTAAGTGAGTCTGGCTTCCCCATTGACTTTGCTGGTCAGAAGGTCGCAAAAGGGGATCACGTGACCCCCAGGACTCTGCCACCGTCATAAATAGGAGTTGCCAAGTGTCTGGATTTGGATCATGTGACCATGGGGATGCTGCAAAGGTCGTAAGTGTGAAAAACGATCATAAATAACTTTTTTTCCGGTGCCTTTGTAACTTTGAACGGTCACTAAATGAACTGTTGTAATTAACAAGTAAATCATGAAATAAATAATAATTTGTATAGAGCCCTGTATGAAAGGCCTCCATGATATTCTTTCATTGTTTACCCTAATTCTTTGCAATCGCCAAGGGCGGGGGGCTACAAATGAAGATATCTGGAGCAACTGCCAATAATTTGCAACGCTGGGAATAAGCTATCCCATTCTCCATTCCCCAGATGAACCTGTTTTGAGCCAAATCTGCAAAGAATGTGATTTAAAAATCACATGTATGTCTAGTTTAATGAAAAGAAGGACTAAAGGTGACATGATAGCAGTGTTCCGATATCTCCTGTGGCCTAGAGGTGGAGCTCTTGCCTCACAATCAGGAGGTTGTGAGTTTGATCCTAGGTAGAGGCAGATGTAGGGTCTCCTGCTTGGGCAGGGGGTTGGACTAGATGACCTGCAAGGTCCCTTCCAACTCTGTTAATCTGTTAAAGTCTCAGGGACTGCCACAAAGAAGAGGGAGTCAAGCTATTTTCCAAAGCACCTGAGGGCAGGACAAGAAGCAATGGGTGGAAACTAAACAAGGAGAGAAGCAACCTAGAACTAAGGAGAAATTTCCTGACAGTTGGAACAATTTATCAGTGGAACAACCTGCCTCCAGATGCTGTGAGTGCTCCAACACTGGAAGTTTTTAAGAAGAGATTGGACAACCATTTCTCTGAAATGGCATAGGGTTTCCTGCCTGAGCAGGGGGTTGGGCTAGAAGACCTCTGAGGTCCCTTCCAACTCTGTTATTCCAAATATTAATGCATCAAGTCTCCTGGTCCCTTAAATAGGCAGTGCATGCCAAGGGAGTGCACTGAAGCCAAGACCAAGTCTTCTCCATCAGCAGCAGAGACTGCAATGTGGTGAAGAATTAACTACCTGTCTCGATTCTCTCTGAAACCTCATTTAGTGCCAGGGTTTGTGGTGCTTCCTTCCTCTTCTCTCTCTCTCTCCCTCTCTCTCTCTTTCTCTCCCTCCCTCTCTCTCTCTCTCTCTCTCTCCCTCCCTCCCTCCCTCCCTCCCTCCCTCCCTCCCTCCCTCCCTCCCTCCCCATCTCTCTCTCTCTCTCACCTGTGTAATATGCCAAGACGCGCTTCTGGCGATCAAAAGTGAACCAACGTTTCTTCCAAGTCTTGATCCTCCCGCCCATCTTGACCAAGTAACCCTTGCAAGATTTGCTGGTCACCCTCACGTGTTGGCAGGTTTCGACGCTATGTCCCGACGCCTCTAGATGTTTGCGCAGGTCAAAGGCAGCTGACTTAGGTTCCCGGATCTCCATGGGGGTGTGGATCTGTAGGGCAACGAGAAGGCAAGGCTTAAAACCAGACAGATGTCGGCCCAAGGATGCTCTGGGCTGTGATTTGCTTTCCTCAAACTTTCCTTTTTCTTTTCTTTTATGTACACTGAGAGCCTATGCACCAAAGACAAATTTCTTGTGTGTCCAATCAACTTGGCCAATAAAGAATTCTATTCTATTCTATTCTATTCTATGCTATGCTATGCTATGCTATGCTATGCTATGCTATGCTATGCTATGCTATGCTATGCTATGCTATGCTATGCTATGCTATGCTATGCTATGCTATGCTATGCTATGCTGTTCTCAAAAGAGATTTTGTGCGAACTCAGCATTGTTCCTACAGGGCCACGTCGGAACAGATGGTTCCCTTCCTGTAACCTAAGCAACTGTTCTAAAGATGGGTCTTCCATGGTCCTCTCAGTATATCCAGTAGTGGGATCCTGCCGGTTTAACAACCAGTTCGGTGATCACGCGCTCTGCGCGTGTGCAGTTTTACGAAAACTTACTTTCCGCGTTACTGCTGGGGAGAAACACAGCTGAGGCGTGGCCATCCGCTCTGCCGCGTGAATCAGCTGAGAAGATATAGGTCAGTAAAGTGCAGGGGCAGACAGGCGGGCCCACCAGATCGTCGGAGTGAACCAGTTCGCTCCCAGCTGATCGTCGGAGCATCCGGTTCGCCTGAAATGGTCCGAACCAGTAGAATCCCATCCCTGAGTATATCTTAGCAGGAGACCAGAAAATAAGCTTCTAAGCTTTCTAACTTCTTCTAAACTGTATTTTTCACTATTTAGATCAGGGGTCTCTAACCTTGGCAACTTTAAGACTTGTGAACTTCAACTCCCAGAACTCCCCAGCCAACCATGCTGGCTGGGGAATTCTGGGAGTTGAAGTTCACATGTCTTAAAGTTGCATACCCCTGATTTAGTTCATCAAATCACTGTCCTTCAGATGCAAGGTAGGAATATGAAGATGAACAATCACCTCTAATGAAAACACTGAGATTAAAATGAATTCTAAATCTGGAATACATGCTCACCAACATGCTATCCCTGAACAAATAACGACATTACAGCCCAACAGGATAGCCTGATTCACACAGCATGCTAAGACAATGTCTGGATTCCTTCTCTAACCAGACAAACTCCCCAAATTTCTCATGTTAACCTAGCCTAGCATGCTAAGAAAATATTCCCGCCTCAAACCTGGGCATTTTCTAGAGTTTCCTTTCCATCTCAGCTCAAACACTGATCTTCCAAAGATTGAAAAAAGATTGACAAAGCATATTACATTCTTGGATTCTTCTTGATAAAGATGAAGATCTTCTTACCAAGTTCGAAGGGGACAATTCAATACGTTTCACTTCCTCGGCTACCTTCTTAGCTTCCTGAAAGGAAAGACGGTTGAAGGCGGTTTGCGTGTGGTAAGAACAGGGGACAAGCAGTACCATCCCAGCCGCTGCAGACATATCACCCCCCTCAAAAAAAAAAAAAACTAAGCATACACAAGAAAGACCAAAAGCTCTTTCTCTTCCTCGTCTGGATATTTTTACCCAGCATACAAAAAGCTGACAGGGTGAAATTTGCAACTTCCTCATTCTCAAAAACACGTGAGAAGCAGATGGTTTGTTAGAGCAAAAGTCAATGAGTCAGAAAAGATTTGATGTATGTTTATTCCCTGATTGAAACTTTAGGATGATTAGAATGATCCCAATGACAGAGGTGATAATTAATCTCACAAAGGAGAAGTTGGATCTTTTCCCGGACATCAGACATTAGAAAAGAAACCGCAGTTTAAAAGTCTAAGTAAAATGTTTATTTCGGTACAAAAAACAATATATCCTCATTAATCTACATGCCTGATATAAAAGTAGGTCTTCCTTCAATGGAAGCCAGGAACAGAAGGAAGAGATCGGAGAAAGGAATGCACACATGCGTACAAGAACATATCAATCACGTGCTCAGGAATAAACCATTATAATGAATAGGGATGTAGTTCCCTGCATATACATATAACAGGCAATAAAATCACTGTGTGACACCCAACCCTGCTAGACTTTCGTAAGGCCCTAAAAAAACCTGGTTATGTTCTCATGCCTGGGGTGCTGAATATGTTAAGGGCCCCGTTTCATGGCTGTACTGGTCAAGTATCTTGATCTTATGTATATTTATTTAATCAGGATGTTTTTAGTGTTTTTAATTGTAATGTATTGTCTGAAGTGTAAGCTGCCCAGAGTCATGGATTGAGATGGGCAGCTATAGAGAATGAATGAATGAATGAATGAATGAATGAATGAATGAATGAATGAATGAATGAATGAATGAATGAATGAATGAATGAAATGTCCCAAAGGTGCTTTTCAAAAGGCAACTGGACTTTCTTGGTTTTGACCTGAATGATTGAGAATCTCCACAGATGAATGAATGAATGAATGAATGAACGAATGAATGTCCCAAAGATGGTTTTCAAAAGGCAACTGGTCTTTCTTGGTTTTGACATGGATGATTGAGAATCTCCATAGATGGATGGATGGATGGATGGATGGATGGATGGATGGATGGATGGATGGATGGATGGCAAAAACGTGACTATGGTCCAGGATTTGAGTCTGGTCACTTGACTCTTACCCTTTCTTGCAGCAATCGTTCTCGCTCAGCCATGGCTTCCCGCACCCGGCGCTCCATCTCTGCCAGTTTGGTGACGCAGTTTTCAAGGCTGTTGGGAGAAATACCCAGTTAATGCCAATGAATTCAGATGTACGGCCATGCCAACGGAAAGGAAACAGGCTCTCTATAGGAAATCTTTGCTTCATCAAACCATATCATTTTAAGATAAGAAGTGGTCTTGGAATTTAATCCATCGGGTCAGTCGGTGGGAGAACTATGTACCTGTGGCATCCTTGAGAACTGTCTGAAAGTTGAGTCACAACAACTGGATTTACTTCTTCAGCCTGAACAAGTTGGTTAGAGCAACCCAAGTAGACAGAGAGTCACTGCAAGGCGCCAAATCCTAAAATTCTAGGGGGATTCCCACACCAGCTGCTTGGATAGGCAGCAAAACATCTCAAACCAACAAGAAAATAAGTCCATTTGCCATGGCTCATCTTCCAGACATTTCTACCTGGATGACGGAGAATCTTCATTGACATCCCTCAGAGTTGATCATCTGGATTCTGCCTAAATACCTCTAGTCTTAGACTAGAACTAGAGCGAGCTAGTTAAAGCAGGGGTGGGTTCTGATTTTCTTCGCTGCCGGTTCGTTTCCTGACGCGACGCGCGGGCGCGCATGCGCAGTGCTAAAAACCCAGCTTCTGCACATGCGCAGAAGCAAAAAACAGCTTCTGAGCATGTGCAGAAGCAGAAAACAAGAGGTTGCCGCCGAGAGAGCCAGTTCGGAGCGTGGCAGGCCTGGGTCGCTGCCGATTCTAGCAACCCAGGCCGTTAAGTTACTACCAGTTCTATAGAACCGGTCCGAACCGGCAGGAACCCACCTCTGAGTTAAAGTCAAAGTGAGCAAATAGCATTTGAGGGTGTGTGTGAGAAAGGCTATACTTCTTTTTCCAATAGGGCTGCCCTAGTCTTATCAGTCTTACACCCTGAACTTATCTCAACATTCATAGGAGCATGGATTCCTTCCACGGAACATGGATTCCTTGGAAGCTGTGGATAGAATGACATTTGGGGGAAGGCCAATTAAGTTTGACTAGAGAAGACTGCAAAGAACAAAGTTAACCAGATCTTTGGTGAAGCAGGCTGAAATTGAAGAAGGAAGACGTCAATGGGATGAGAATTGGATCATGTGCTGACCTGTAAGCTCCTTGAGAGGTTCCTCCCACCTGCCTGGTAGTTGCCTGACCACCCAGCAGCTGGTAAAGGGGCTTGTTGTAACGTGAGAATTGGAGGTTTGGACTTCCCAGATAATGACCGTTGCTTCCACTGGAGAGTTTAGCCACCAACAGACTGGGATCCAAAGCACCTGGAAGACACAAGTAGATGCAAAGTCAAGATAGCATCAATACCCTCAGAAGACATCTTAAAATCAACTTCATTTTGGTCCAGTTGCTATTTACTTTAAGCTTATGATTTCATGACTGTCCTACTGACCTTGTTAGGACTGTATTTGAGTAGTCAAACACCTTTGCCTGCCAAAACTCTCATTCAGTGTTGACGTTCAATGAAGGAAGAATATTCAATACTACAAATAATTTTGTGGCACCTCACTTAACACCTTGTATGGAACCAATAGCATCATTGTTAGAATATTCATGACTGGGAGAGCCAGTGGTAACGAGGTCAGCCAATGAATAGGCATAGCAACCAAGTCAGCCAATGAGAGCTAAATACTTCTGAGTCTGTGCAGAGAATCGAAATTGAAACTTAAGCTTAAGGCTGGGTGTGGCTCCACTCTCCACTCTGTACTCTTCCACTCTGAACTCTGCTGAAATGAAACTAACTCTCCTGCTTGTGTTTACCTGTAACTGATTGAAGAAGAATTCTACTTGTGGCATTGTAAATATATATATATTATTATGTTTATAAAGACTGAATCAGTCATCTGTGTGAGCTTCTGGAAATTGATTTTTCTGCAACAAACTTTAATAATCATGCATCCTTTTTTTCCTAATCTTTCTTTCTTTTCCTTCCTTCCTTCCTTCCTTCCTTCCTTCCTTCCTTCCTTCCTTCCTTCCTTCCTTCCTTCCTTCCTTCCTTCCTTCCTTCCTTTTTCTTTCCTTCTCCCTCCCTCCCTCCCTCTTGGAATTCCAGACCAAAAAATCAAATTGAACAATTGAACAAGTTCTCATGTAAAAACTCAAGAGATCTTGAGAAACTTGGCTACCATGTGAGTTTTCAACCATTCTTCTTTGTAAGAAAATGTCATATTTTTCATTGTTGGTACCATAGAGAGGGTGTTCCACTGGTACACGTGGTTCCCGCATGATCCACCCATCCCAGTCCACGTGCCGAACCCATACCATGCATTGAGATGGGACGTTGAGGAGAGCGGGCCGGGAGGCGATCCCTGCTCCTGCGAGGTAGACTGGCGGTCCGTTGCAGTCCAATTGAACCCTGAGAAGGGAAAGCGAAGAATATAAAGGGAGTCTCCTTCAGCAGCAGTTTGGATGAGTAATCAGGCCTTCCCAGGATGCAATTTGTTTCTGCATCCTTTGTGGTTCTTTGATCTTGTCTTGATCTGTTCCTGAACTTGCTGATTAGTTGAATTCTGGATGCATCACATCCAGAATTCCACATCCAGAAAACCGCTTGAAACTTGACTGCAGAAAATATGACTTCAGCAACAGAGTGATCAATGCCTGGAATGCACTACCTGACTCTGTGGTTTCTTCCCCAAACCCCCAAAACTTTAACCTTAGACTGTCTACAGTCGACCTCTCCCCGTTTCTAAGAGGTCTGTAAGAGGCGTGCATAAGCGCAGCATCGTGCCTACCGTCCCTGTCCTACTGTCCAAATTTACCTGTACGTACTTTGCTTTTGTTTATGTTTATACCATACCTGCTATCTTGTACATGTTTTGGCAAAATAAATAAATAAAATAAATAAATAAATAAAAACATGCAAACAGAATCCTGATCTGCTTCAAAATGCTAGCTTGGATCACACATTTACTTCACCCAGATCGGCTAATTAGGAACATCTGCAATGCTATGTTGGGTTGATGGCTGGGGAATTCTGGGAGTTGAAGTCCATATATCTTAAAGTGGCCAAGGTTAAGAAACACTATTCTACCAGTATAAAAATTACTACTCTGTCCTTTTAAGACCCCTTTTTCCTTATGCACAGTAAAGCAGTACAACTTTAGTTTTTAGTCATGCTAAAACTTTTGGGGATTTCTTTGTTAATCTCATTCTTCCTGTTTAGTGTCTTTGGTCCAGAAGCATTAATCATTTTTAAGATCGTTGTGCTAAGATTACATGTTACTTTTTTCAGCTATTTTACAGTAATTTTTTTTTTAAGATTTGGGGAGGATAGAGGCAGAAAGTTCATTGAAGAACATTCACATCCCTTAAAAATTACTTTTAATGGTAACCCAAATCAATGTAAGGATCGTTTCCATTGTTTTTGGTAACAGAAGTCAGCAGCTGGAATGGAAACCTCAAAATGCAAAATTCTTCTTTATATTCTATTATTAGATATTGTAAATATTCTCTTCTGAAATATTCCCAGCAAATGTTGGTAATCTGGGGTCAATTCAGCCTTTTCCCAAAGCTTGTCCAAATATTGCCATAATATATATATGTTTCTTTTTATTTTATCTCTTTTATTTCCTGAATAGCAAAAATCCATTAAAAGTTATCAGAGATAACAACAAATCTATTTTAACCTTGGTCAAATAAACCAACCTTATATTCTTTTATTTTTAACAAAGATCAAGATTGTTAAAAAATAAAAGGAAGAAATACTATTGTTATTGTATGTTTACTGTACTTCCTTGTGTATGGTATAGGATAATTGGTCCCATCACTCACAGTCACCAAAAAGACTCTGACATTGCTACTTTTGATATTAATTCTTTAACTACAAGTTTCGTAATACAGGTAGACCTCGGCTTGCAACAGTTCATTTACTGACTGTTCGAAGTTACAACGGCACTGACAAAAGTGACTTATGGCCGTTTTTCACACTTTTGACCGTTGCAGCATCCCCATGGTCACGTGATCAAAATTCAAACATTTGGCAACTGACTCATATTTATGATGGATGCAGTGTCCCGGGGTCACGTGATCAAATTTTGCGACCTTCTGACAAGCAAAGTCAATAGAGAAACCAGATTCACTTAACAACCATGATACTAACTTAACAACTGCAGTGATTCACTTAACCACTGTGGCAAGAAAGGTCGTGAAATGGGGCAAAACTCGCTAAACAACTGACTCGCTTAACAACATAAATTTGGGGCTCAATTGTAAGTTGAGGCCTAGCTGTACCGGAGCTTATGGAAGCTCTTTTGACAGGGAAAAGGGTCTGTCTTGAAAACCAACATAGAACTCTGCAACAAACAGACAAATAAATGTTGATTAGACACCCTCTCTCAATAGCAACAGATATAATGAGAGAGAAAAGACAATACACTGAAATGAGTGAATTGACTATGGAATTAAGAGAGAGAGAGGAAACGGGGTATTATAAAATTTGGGATAGATGGTATGATTGGCTAGAAAAGAAAAGTAAAATCAATAGATAAACTAAGATAAGAAGGAAATGTGATAGATGTAACCTAAAATTTTGATGGATGTAAAATAATGTATATAAATGTAAATAAGAGTATAAAAATATGAGATAATAGATAATAGTATATATATTAAATAGAGAAAGATAAAAATTGTTTAGGTGTATAACAATAGCCAGAATCAGGAAATATGGAAATGAAAAGGAAATATGATGGCATAAAGCTGTATCAGTAGAATTATATTTTATTTATGTATACGTGATGTATATGTTTGTTTTGCATGTTGTATTGTTCATTTGTTTTTTAAATTGGAAAACTGTAATTAAAAATATATTTTTTAAAAAGACAATACAAATTCTTAAGTTTCTGAAACACTTGATTACATGTAAAAGGTACAGCCTTGAAAATTAACCTAGGCCAGTGATGGCTAACCTTTTTTTCCTCAGGTGCCAAAAGCACGCGCGTGCACGCTATTGCGCACGTGCGAGTGCCCACACCCATAATTCAATGGCCCCCTGTGCATGCGTGCACGATCCCCCCGCTCCCCCGTTTCCCGACTTCGGGTAGGCCCGGTATGCCCATTTTTTGCCCTCCCCAGGCTCCAGAGGTTTTCTTGTAGCGTGGGGAGGGCGAAAATGGCTCCCCCGCCCCCCGGAGGCCCTCTGGAGGCTAAAAACGCCCTCCCAGAGCCTCCGTAAAAGCCAAAAATCAGCTGGCCGGCGTGCACATGCGCACTGGAGCGGAGTTAGGGCAACAGCTCGCGTGCCGGCAGATATGGCTCCGTGTGCCACCTGTGGCACCCGTGCCATAGGTTCGCCATCACTGACCTAGGCCAAAGAGACAGAACATACCTTGACAGAACTGCAGACAGAGAAGACACAGGAGGACGAGTCCGACTGGTCGGAACCCAAGACAATGACTTTCCGATCTGTTTTTTGGGTAAAAGTCAGCTGCAGGGAGACAGACACTTATCAATGTGAGCATCACTACTGGAAGTATGGGATGGAAGGGAAAGGATCTGCTTTTCCAAATATGAAATGCCAAATCCAAGAAAGCCCTTCAGATATAGCTGAACTTCAACCCTAAAATATCTAGAATATCCCCATTCTCTGGACCAGAGCCAAACGAACATGAGAAGGGACTTAAAGACTGAATTTGCACACTGTGTTAAGCGAGGCGAAAAAGGGGGCTGGATTCCTCATATTGTGGGATTCTAGCCCTTGTGCTGGCACATTGCGTGAACAGCGTCATAACTTAGATAGGGGGGGGGGTCATGTGATCCCCTTTTGCGACCTTCTGACAAGCAAAGTCAATAGGGGAAGCCAGATTCACTTAACAACCGGATTACGAACTTATCAACTGCAGTGATTCGCTTAACAACTGAGGCAAGAAAGGTCGTAAAATGGGGCAACATTCACTTAACAACAGAAATTTGGGGCTCATAGGTCGAGGATTACATGTAAAAAAAAATAAAATAAAACTGATCTGCAGTGAAATTCACTTGACTGAGTTTCTCCAACCGCTGTGTTTCAACGCCCCACCACAAAAGTTGCGTCTGTTAAAATTTCTATCTGCTTTGATTCATTAAAGCCATGAAAAAGGGGAACAGGGTAGCCGTCTTCATCCAGACATGCCCTTATGTGCAGAGTCCACAATGTCCTTGTGAATGTGGAATGCAGCCTTGGATGCCCTCAAGAAGAGAGAGATAGAAAAGCATTGCGAAGTCCTAGAGAGGCTTACCTTGGTCACACCCTCCTTATTTTCTGACAGGTCCTCCCCGTTCGCGGAATACTCCTGGCTCATATCCATGAGGCGACTTTTCTCCTAAATGCAGACAAGCAACGAGTCATTCTTCTTCGAGATCGGAAAGCCATTTCGCAATGTTTGGAGGAGTTTCTGCTGAAGCACAACTCAGCCTGCTCTTTCAGCTTCACTGTGCTGCCTCCTAATGTCGGGACTTACAGTCAACCAGTGTTTTTGGCAACTTGAAGATGTGTAGATTTCAACCTGAAGATGTATGGGCTTCAACTCCCAGAATTCCAGAGTGTGGACTTCCAACTCCCAGCTGGCTGGGAAATTCTGGGAGTTGAAGTCCACACACTGGAATTCTGGGAGTTGAAGTCCACACACTGGAATTCTGGGAGTTGAAGTCCATACATCTACAGGTTGAAGTCTACACATCTTCAGGTTGCCAAGTTTGAAAAAGACCAAGTTAGACAATGAAGGATAAAATTCCATCCCAAAACTCAAATTCTCCTACACTCAAGGTACAAAAAAACTAAAATAAGCCAAGGGGGTTTCAATAGATTAGATGTTTCCAGCTTCTGCAGAGTCTTCTGAATGGGTGGAGGGAAACTCGGCGAACCAAAATTCTAGGATTTCACAGGGTGAAATAGGCAAGGAGACTTCGGAGAGATGGGAAGTTCAGGGTTGGGTGTCTTAATAGTAACTTATTTCTTGTGTTGAAAACACCTGAGACTTACAGTAATAAGGAATATCTGCATATCCTGAGCATGTTGCAACCAAAGAGTTTCAGACATAATCTTGCATCTGCAGATTCTGTTCATGTAGGATTCTTTTTCATTAACTTCAGCTAAAAATATCCCACTGTCTCCATACTCGTTCGCTTCTTTCATTGCATGTATAAGTTCTCGACTTAAAGCCACAATTGGGGCCAGAATTTCTGGTTGCCAAACACCCAAATTTTGTTCACATGTCTGTGTGGATCAGTAGTGGGTTCTAAAACCTGTTGCTACCGGTTCACGCGCGTGTTCGCCATGCTTCTGCGCATGCACAGAAGCATCCCGGGTGAGTAGGCGGATCATCCCAGACAGGTGGGCGGATCATCACAGGCGGGTGGGCGGAGCCTCCCGGGCAGGTGGGCGGAGTCTCCTGCCGCCACCACTACCAGTTTGCAGAACCGGGCCGAACCGGGAGCAACCCACCACTGGTGTGGATGCTGTAACTGTTGTTAAGTGAAAGGACTACAGGTAGTCCTCGACTTACAATAGTTCATTTAGTGTCCGTTCAAAGTTACAATGGCACTGAAAAAAAGTGACTTATGACTGTTTCATACTTATGACGATTGCATACGTTCCCATGGTCACGTGATCAAAATTCAGATGCTTGGCATCTGGTTCATATTTATGACCGTTGCTGTGTCCCTGGGTCAAGTGATCCCCTTTTGCGATCTTCTGACAAGCAAAGCCAATGGGGAAGCTCAGATTAAATTTAACAACCGGGTTATTAACTTATCAATGTCAAGCTTTGAATCAACTGCAATGATTCACTTAACAACTGAGGCAAGAAAGGTCATAAAATGGGGCAAAATTCACTTAACAAATGTCTCACTTAGCAACAGAAATTTTGGGCTCAATTGAGGTCGTAAGTCAAGGACCACCTGTAGTTGTAGTTCCCTTTTCCCAGTGCGACTGTAACTTTGAACAGTGGCTAAACGAATGGCTGTAAATCGAAGTATTTCAGGTGCCCAGCTGGGAAAAACCAAGAGCTTTTTTCCCGAGATGGTCCATTCCATCAGCTCTTAGATCCATGACTATGTCAGCCAACATTTGGAAGAATCAAAACATTGTCCTACGTTGCTCAAAGCCAGGAAAGCTGAGCTAGCAGCTTCAAAAGTCACTGGCTCTGTCTGATCTCGAATTCTAATTCTTATGAAGAGCCGAGGTGGCGCAGCGGTTAGAGGCAGTACTGCAGGCCACTTTAGCTGACTGTGATCCGCAGGTCAGCGGTTCAAATCTCACCGGCTCAAGGTTGACTCAGCCTTCCATCCTTCCGAGGTAGGTAAAATGAGGACCCAGATTGTTGGAGGCAATATAAATATCCATTGCTTACTGGTGTAAACCGCTTAGAGAGTGCTTGCACTGTGAGGCGGTATATAAATCTCACAAATAAATAAATAAATAAATAAATAAATAAATAAATAAATAAATAAATAAATAAATAAATAAATAAATAAATAAATAAATAAATAAATAAATAAATAATTCGATCTTCCAGCAAGCCTTCTACAAAGGGTACAAATCTAATCCAGATTCAAGAGGGAAAGTTTCTCCCCAAACAAACCACATCCAGGAACCCTTGAGATCCCACCACAAATTAGAAAAAGAAGGTGGTGCTTGGTTGAGGGATTCAGAACTACCGCTTGCAAATGTTGAAAGTGTGGGAAAGTGGGTAGGCAAAAAAAACCTGAGTGTGGAAACCAGGATACTCAAAGCTTCTTGGCAGAGGGGAAGGGATTCCTTACCGCATTGAGATGGCTGACAGCCTCTCCCTCTTCTTGTGCAAATCTCTGGCACACACCCATCATTTGTTCTTGTGTTAAAAGGGCTTGGCCTTCCAGCTTCTGCACTGTCTTCTGCATGGGTGGAGAGAAACTTGGTGAACAAAAAAAATCTAGGATTTCAAGAGCGATAGTAATTCTCCCTACAGACAGCCCCTGTTCAAAAGTGACAGGTGCTGTTAAGAGAGAAAAAAAGAAAAACAACTGTGGAATTGCAAAATGTTTTGCGGGTGATTCGTCTACATTTTACAGGGACTTTGTGGTTAAGAGTGTGCATTGTTTAAAAAACACAGTACAACAGGCTACAAAACCAAAGGATCTCAAGGCGAAAGCAATTTCGCCAACAGCTTAAGAGTCTTATAAGATAAAAGTAAACCCATTGTTTTCTATTGCCTTTCATTTTGAATACTACATAATTCCAGAATGTCTTCAAAAGCAACCTGGCAAGAATTTAAGGCCTGAACCCACTAATTACATGTTGCTTAGTTTAAAGTCAGCTTTCTCAAATGACCAAGTGACAGTTCAACCAGATCTAGGTTTGAAGTCAAAATAAAACCAGATAATTTCCAGAATTATTTGCTATTATTTTGGTGCGCAACCTTGGATGTTCATTTATCAATAACATCTATCACAAATGAAGCCAAATATACCTGTCCCAGGATAATGTTTCAGGATCCAAAATGGGTCGGTCACCAGCACCACAGGTTTTGTCTTCTGAGCTTTCGAACTTGTGCTGGAGCCCATTTTCTCTGCTTTGGGCTGTTGTGTGTGGCTCTTTAGATGTTGTTTGGGGTGTTGAATATTGGGGTGCTATTAAGTCCTTGGCAACGACCCAGATTGGATCCAATAACATTTATATTTCTGCCCTTCCAATCATTTTGTAAAAGATGGCCTTATCTACTCGTTTCCTTCCAAACGTATTGGATCAATTTCCATAAATACTAAACGGCATTTCCTTTGACAGTGCTGGCTCAGCATCATTGGTACTGAAGTCCAACATAACTGGAGGAAACCAGATTGTGGAGGACTTACCGGGACAATCGCGGACTGAAAACTGAGGGGAGAAACTGGATCAAAAGGATTAAGAAGACCGCTTCTCACCTTCCTTTGGTTGATGCTGTTCTGCAACTGGGTGATCTCTTCAGTCAGAGCGCGACAAACAGCTTCTTTTTCCTCTTCTAGGTGGCTTTCGCGTTCTAGTTGTTGGAATTCCAGATCTTCATAACATCTCAGGGCTCCTTCTAGCATCTCAGAAGTCTAGGAAAGAATTAATAAAATAGAATTCTTTATTGGCCAAGTGTGATTGGACACACAAGGAATTTGTCTTCGGTGCATAAGCTCTCAGTGTGCATAAAAATACATTCATCAAGAATCATAAGATGCTTGATGATTAATATGTGAAATCGAAATGTATAATTGGGCATTTAGTTTTTGATAGAAATGGAGGGTAAGAAACATAAACAATGACTAAAGAGACAAAAAAGTAGAGGAAGCAATATGGCTTAAAATTAAGAAGCAGGAAATAATAGTTACTATGGGAAATTGATCTAATAGCGGTGAATCTGGAAGGGAAATTTGAAATTAACTGGTAAATATCCCAGATGACAAAACTAGATTTTTTTAAAAATGGAATTAGCAGCATATACCTAGAATAAAGTATTATATACAAAGAAATGATATAATAATAACAAAAAAAATTATATAGAAGAGATATGATTATACTGATTTTCGAATGATTGATTATAATGTAAAACTATGTATTTCATTATAGTATTTTAAGGTACATGTGTATTGAATTGTATAAGTTGTGGAGAAAAAAATAAAAAAAATAAAAAAAAGAATCATAAGATGCAACACTTAGTAAAAGTCATAGGATACTAAATAAGCAATCAAAATCATACTAGGAAACTAAATAAAACAATCATAAAGATACAAGCAACAAGGTTATGACCATAAGCAGAAGAGCAGTTACCATCCCTGGATGTTATCTTCTCAAAGAACACCTTCCAATATATAAAAAAAAAATGAGTGCGTCTGATTCAAAACTCTGCAAAATCCAAGTGGGCAGTTGCAATCTTCACTCAGATGATGAGACACGCAACCACGAATGAAGTCCTTCCACCAAAATCAGGCCTCTTTATATTCCAAAACTGAGCACATCGCTCAACCTAGGTAGGATCACTCTGTCAATATTGACTGATCTCCACAAGCTAAGGCAGGTCAGACCCATTCAATCTCACCATGAAATTCCAAGATCAGAGACCAGACTAGGAAGTTCAAAGCAACGGCCCAGAAGAAGACAAGCGCTAAACAGAAGCGCTCTTCTGTATCCGGAGAGCGCGATTCACCATGTGATTTGATGGACATGGACTATCTCCTGCTGAACGCTGAATTGAAGTGACACACACTTACCTCCTGCAGTTGCTTCTGCATCCGTTCACGCATCGATTCCGGCTGGTTGTTTAGGTGGATCTGAGACTCAGCATGTTGTCTCTGGAGTTCTTCTACCCTCTGACGTTCTCGTTGTAGACGTGCCTTCTCCTGCCAAAAGAGAAGAAGGGCAGGGTAGCGTCACTACCTGTCCATAGGCGATGTAAATATATCCAGCCACTCCTGCTGGTAGGAATAGCTACACCTTCCTCACTCAGAGATGATCAGTGCACTGATAAGACCGCCTGGGAGGCCTTCTTCTCACCGATGGGGTAACCTCGGAGTTGCATGGAACAACTCCCCTACTTGCTACAGGCAATCAGGAATTCCAGCAGGTAAATGAGCAAGCTGGAATAGGAGGCATGGATTACTAGGTTCACGGAGTGAAGGGAATCCTCGGCTAACAATCATAATTGGAACTGGAAATCGTGTCGAAAGACAATACAGTCGTAAGTCGATTTCTGGCCTTTTTTTCATGCCAGTCATTAAGCGAGCAGTGCGGACCTTAAACGAACCCTTTATTTGAATGGACATTTTGGCCAGAAACCAGCAAAAATGTCAGAAACAAGCACCAAACTTCAATGAATTGCAGGTAGTCCTTGACTGCTCAAAGTTACAATGGCACTGACAAAACTGACTTATGAATGTTTTTCTCACTTAACGACTATTCCAGCATTCCTGTGGTCACTTGGTTTACATTCGGATGCTTGGCAACTGACTCATATTTATGACGGTTGCAATGTCCCAGGGTCACGGGATCCCCTTTTGCGACCATCTGATCAGCGAAGTCAATAGGGAAGCCAGATTCACTTAACAACCGTGTCGCTAATTTAACAACTGCAGTGATTCACTTAGCAACTGTGGCAAGAAAGGTTGCACAATGGGGCAAAACTCACGCACTGTCTCGCTTAGCAAACAGAAATGTTGGGCACAATTGTGGTCGTAAGTCGAGGACAATCTGTAGAGTCACATGACAGCAAGGGCCGGGCAGTTTTATGCATGTATTCATTCATTCACTCATTTAGAAAATGTATACAGCCACCCACCTTAAACACATACACTTGGGCAGCTAAATAACAATCTACAGACACAAAAATAAAACCTAAAAAGCAATGGGGCACCGCAACAAACTCCTAACACAACTGCACCTCTATTGGGCTCAACAAAAGGGCTGGTGCGGGAATCACCTGGGGAATAACCAAAGCTTTGCAACCTTCTGGAAGGGTGGGAGGAGTTGAGGCTGTTCCATAGGCAGGCACCATCATAGAAAAGACTCTCTTTACTGCATTGTTTCCCAATCTTGACCACTTGAAGACGGGTGGACTTCAACTCCCAGAATTCCACAGCCAACACACAAGCACACAATAGTTACAAACTTGAGGTAAAACGCTCCAAACTCGATTGCAGAAAATACGACTTCAGCAACAGAGTGGGTCAATGCCTGGAATGCTCTACTTGACTCTGTGGTTTCTTCCCCAAACCCCCAAATCTTTAATCTTAGACTGTCTACAGTCGACCTCACCCCATTCCTAAGAGGTCTGTAAGGGGCGTGCATAAGCGCACCATTGTGCCTACCGTCCCTGTCCTTCTGTCCTATTGTCCTAATTTATCTGTACCTACTTTGCTAATGTTTATGTTTATACCAATACCTACTATCTTGTACATGTTTGACAAACAAACAATGGGGATGTTAGAGCATAAAAGATTAACGTTCAGACCAACTGGACAATGACCTTCGAAAGACATACAGAAATCACAAAACAAAGTCCTTCGCTTCCAGCAGTTTAAATTCCTCCAGAGGAGCGGAGGCCCATTCTCCCCATGGGAATTCAGTAGAAATAGCTTTGCTAATTTTTCAACCACCAGCCTCTTTGTTTTTAATTTACACGTCCTGAGTCCCAGAGGGAAGGCGGGATAGGAGCTGTGAGACTACTTGTTGAATTTCATCCACTGGTAGCTGGAGAGCTATGAGGGACATACTACTGAAACCCAACACAAAGGAATAAATACAGTACTTGCAAGCCAGTCGTAAGTTAAAGAAAGGGAGGCAGCTGTTTTAAACAGGTCACACTCAGGGATGGTGTTTCCCTTTCCCTGTTCCTATCGTGTTGTTAGGCCTGAGCCCAAAGACAACACAATGAGTGCAGTTCGAGTGCATTTCCTTATCTGCTTACACCTAAGAGACAGATTCTTGCCAGACTAAAGTTATAACCCTCTAACCTAATAGATATACCCTGGGAGATTCTAGGGTGTGAGTACCTTGATTCTTTTATTCCCACCCCCATAAAGTTCAGGACTGTGCAGTCTCTTGTCTTTGAACCCTCTCTGGAATGTGTTGCCTCCTCCCTCAGGAGCCGCAGTGTTATTGCTGACATTCACACACACACACACACACACACACACACACACACACACACACACACACACCTTCTCCAGGTGCACATTCCATCGCACCTGTTCTTGCTGGAGAAAGACATTAAAATTTCTAACTAACTTCATGGCATTCGTGCTCTCTTCGTTTTGTTCATCTCTCTACTTCACCAAGCTAGTTTGCACATTTATAACATGCAAAATGACAGAAAGGAAACATAAACAGGGGAGATGGATGGATGAATAACTGGATGGGTGAGTTGGGAGGCCTTAAGAAGCCAGAATCCTCAGCTGTGTTTTATATTTGCTCTCTAAAGCTTAGATTGTGATGGAGACTATTGTAGAGAGTAAGATAGATGACCTTGACGGGAGATATGTGAGCCATGTACCAAAGCAACAAAGGGAAAGGCATACGTTAAGTTCAAAACAACAGAAATATGCGGAAGAGACTCAGATGGACACCTCCCTAATATAAGAGGAGGAGATAGACCACAATCAGCCTTGCATGGTAGTTATTGTAGCCTCTCTCAATAAAAGTAACTTTAGCCTTCCTAAGGAGTTGAATTCTGGTCTGGTCTATCTGGTGGGATTCACCACTATAGGAGCCCTGGTGGTTCAGTGGTTAGAATGGAGTATTGCAGACAAATTCTGCCCAGAAAGTTATGAGGACAGTGGCAAAATATCAACAGACTTTCTGATAAGAGGAAATTAAGGAAGCCAAAGGATAGAATTTGAGAAGGGAAGAAAAACAAGCAAGCCTGGAGAAGAGATCAACGGGGATGTTAGAGCATAAAAGGTTAATGTTCAGACCAGCTGGACAATAACCTTCGAAAGAGATACAGAAATCACAAAACAAAGTCCTTCGCTTTCGCCCATTCTCCCAAAACCAGCATGGGAATTCAGTAGAAATAACTTTGCTAATTTTTCAACCACCAGCCTCTTTGTTTTTAATTTACACGTCCTGAGCCCCAGAGGGAAGGCGGGATAGGAGCTGTGAGACTACTTGTTGAATTTCATCCACTGGTAGCTGGAGAGCTGTGAGGGACATACTACTGAAACCCAACACAAAGGAATAAATACAGTACTTGCAAGCCAGTCATAAGTTAAAAAAAGGGAGGCAGCTGTTTTAAACAGGTCACACTCAGAGATGGTGCTAGACTCGCAGGGGTCCTCAAACTTGGCAACTTTAAGACTTGTGGACTTCAACTCCCAGAATTCTGGGAGTTGAAGTCCACAAGTCTTAAAGTTGCCAAGTTTGAAGACCTCTGTGCTAGAGGATTGAGCTGTGGGCATTTTGCCTCCTCTTCTGCCTCTTTGGGGCAACCATCCTGTCCTGCAATTCATGCTGAAGCAAGATCCAACCATCAACTGAACTGGTCTCTGCTTAAGGAATTGGAAGAGGACAAGCTATGATCTACTTCAGATGTCCTGATTCAGTCCAGAACTGAAGCTGCGACTAGAGAATTTTGGGTGGGGGGGGGTGGAAATCGTAAGAAAAACTGCCGCTCACCTTTTCCCGTTCTTCACAGCACCTGAGCTCCGTCTCAACGAGACGTTCTTTCAGTTCCACCAGCCGTTCTTCCTCCCGCCGTAGCTCCTGCCTCTCTTCCTGCAGTTCCCCTTCTAACAAGGCACCTTCCAGGTCCATCTGCCAAGAAGAGGAGGAGACAGGTCAGGGGAACGTTGCCAAAACATCTTGACGTGCCCCGATGTGTGCTGACTGACGCAATGTCAACACAGCCCACGGGGAGGTGCAGAGACGCAAAGCGAAACCTACAGAAACGGGAACTGGGAGAATCCAAGCATGCAAACGTCCACACTTCCGGCCCAGAAAATGGCTCCCTCCACTGAGGGGAGCACCTTCGGCGTTGGGTGATGGAGATTTCCTGTCCAAGAGAGCAAACAAGTCGTTCTCTCTTCCAACTCCTTCTAAGTTGCCTCTTGTGTTCTTCCTCAATTGCTTGGGTGTGGGCCTCTCAACACTGGTTTTACAGGTGCTGATTGTTGTCCAATCAACAACCTCATGATGCAGGGAGGGGAACTGAATAAGCTAAGGTGTACCTCTATATTCAGCTCTTTCTTCCGATGATGCAGCTCCTTGAGCCGGTTTTCAAGAGCTGAGATTTTGCTCAGAGCCGCACGCTGGTCGTCTTTAGGATCGCAACCAGGGCTTCCACTACAAAGACCCTCGTGCTGGGAACAGAGGGAGGCAGACTCAGAAGTTGCAAGGCTTAATGTTGCAATGATACGAGGCCTCCTAAATTAGAAAACCCTTTTAGCAGTATGGATCGTACAGCTGATCACAGTTCACATTTTCACGGGATGATTCAAGGTTACTGACCTTTATATTCTGTTTGAACAACAATGGTCAGCTTTTTAAAATGATATACCAGTAATGCTCAACTTACTACTGCAATGGGGACCAGCAAGGTTGTTGTGAAGGGAATTGTGCCCAATTTGATGACCCTTTTGACATGGTTGTTAAGCGAATCGCTGCAGTTAAGTGAATTAACATGGCCGTTAAATGAATCCAGCTCCCCCCCCATGGACTTTTCTTATTGGAAGCCAGCTGGGAAAGTTGTAAACAGTGGTCACATGACCTGGGACAAGGCAACCAGAGGTGGCATTCAGCTGGTTCGGACCGGTTCGGGCGAACTGGTAGCGGAAATTTTGAGTAGTTCGGAGAACTGGCAAAATAACACCTCTGGCTGGCCCCACCCTCCCATCCCCGCCATTCCCTGTAAGTAACAGTAACTGAGTTGGAAGGGACATTGGAGGTCATCTAGTCCAGCCCCCTGCTCACACAGGCGATCTATACTAGGGATTCGAACCGCCGAACTGCCTTTTTGTATTGTTCCTCTTCTTCCTTCTCCGCTTGTATTTTTTTCTCTAAAGTATTCAGTAAAAATGTATTTTTAAAACGAATCGGGCATTGCACATACCACAAGAAAGAAAGCTTATGTTGTGTAGTGGGCCTGGTTTTCATTAAGAACGCTGATGCTACAACCTTACTACACTTCTTGGAAAGAAGCACGGAGATTGCAAATGCAATTAAAAGCGCATCACAACTGCACATCCCAAGGCAATCTTAGCCCAGAAAGGATATGTTTTTGATAAAAGAGAAAATCCGTAGCTCGGGGTTGAGCTGTGGAGTTCTTGGTGCTCTCTAAGCTTGGTGGCTTTTCTGCAGACATTTCATTACCCAACTAGTTAACATCATCAATGCTAAAAGGGACTGGGGTTTGCTCTTACCAGCTTCTCAGTGCAGCCATTGGTCTGGATTTGCTTGAAAGCAAACCCCACTCCTTTCTAGTACTGATGATGTCACCTAGTTGGGTCGCGAAACGTGTGCGAGAAAATACCAAGCTCAGAGAGCACTAAGGATCCCACGGGATATGTTTTTATTCATTATTTAAACCACAAGAAGAGGAGTATTATAAATTTTATAGAATTCTTTATTGGCCACGTGTGATTGGACACACAAGGAATTTGTCTTCAGTGCAAATGCTCTCAGGGTACATAAAAAAATACATTCATCATAAGAATCATAAGACACAACACTTAGTGATAGTCATAGGATACTAAATAAGCAATCAAATCATACTAGGAAACTAAATAAAACAATATAAATCGTAAAGATACAAGCAACAAGGTTATAGTCGTAAGTAGAAAAGGAGATAGGTAATAGGAAGGATAAGAATAATAATAGTAATACAGTCTTAGTAAATAGCTTGACAGTGTTGTGGGACTTAGTTGTTTAGCAGAGTGATGGCATTCGGGGGAAAACTGTCCTTGTGTCTAGTTGTTCTGGTGTTCAATGCTCCATAGCAGTGATGGCAAACCTTTTTGGCACTCAGTGCTAAAACGTTTGCACGGAAACATCGCACACACACACACGCTCGTTGGGGCTGCGCTCCGGAAAAGCCGAACTTCTGGGTTGTAGCATGCATGTGCGCCCGACAATCAGCTAGCCGGTGCACATGTGCAGGCCGGTTTTCAGCACTGCCACACGCATGAAAGCGATCGCGCGCCAGAAAAACTGAACTTCCGGGTTCTGGCACGCATACACACCCGACAATCAGCTGGCCGGCGCGCATGCGCACACTGGTTTTCGGCACTGGCACGCACACGAAGGACAGCTGATCATCTCGTGTGCATGCGTGCCAGAAACCCGGAAGACAAACAGGTGAGGCAGTGCGTGCCGAGCGACATGGCTTCGCGTGCCACTTTGGGCACGCGTGCCATAGGTTCGCCATCACGGCTCTATAGCATCGTTTTGAGGGTACAAGTTGAAATCTTATCAATTTTATGAGTTGGGCGTTAAGAAAAAGAAGAATTCTAGACCACAAACGTGTAAAGCATCTTAGCACCGGGTCTGAGTGCCAATACTCACCCCATTTCGGGTGCTCTCTGTGCTACTGGCTTCATCATCTTCCGCACAGCCGCTGGAATGGCTGCCTGACGGAGAGTCATTTTCAGAAGAAACCGAGTCCCCTTCGGCACAGCTCTGAGCTGGGAAACCCTCGCAATCCGGTGACCGGCTGCATTTCTGCTCATCCAGGAGTTGTCCCTTTTCCAAGGCTGCCGGATAAGGACACAGCTCTGCTTGGTTGAAGAGGCCCATAGCTTTGGGATTGACTGCTCAACAGCGCATGGTCCCTGGGCCCTGCAGTTATGAAGCATAGAAGCAGTTCCGTCATAAATACAAGAAGAATTTGACCAAATGGCAGTAAAAAAAGAAAACCGATGTCACGTAGTGAATATTGTCAGTTGTATGTCTATGCAGGGTGATGCACCCCTATCCTAATATTATGGTACATTCCAATATAAGCAGAACATGTGATATGATGAGTGCGCATGTGTGCATTCCAAAACCACCATTAATTCTCTTCTAACTTAGCTGTCGACCTGAACGGTCATGTTTTCTTAGCAAAGATGTAATTACTCAGGATTTATTGTTTTTGTACTGAAATAAATATTTTCTATTAGACTTTTAATCTCAGTTTTATTTCTAACTGTCTGAATTCCAAGAAAAGATCCTACATCGCCTCTATGAGATATTATTCTCACCCCAACAACCGAGGAAGGCTCCACTCTACTGTATAGGTAGTCCTCGACTTATGACCACAATTGAGCCCAAAATTTCTGCTGCTAAATGAGACGGTTAAGTGAATTTTATGTTTTATGACCTTTCTTGCCACGGTTGTTAATTGAATCGTTGCATTTGTTAAGTTAGTAATTTGGTTGTTAAGTGAATCTGGGTTTCCCATTGACTTTGCTTGTCAGAAGGTCCCCAAAAGTGATCACATGACCCCAGTGTCCAAATTTTGATCACGTGACCTTGGGGATGCTGCAATGGTCATAAGTGTGGAAAAACGGTCATAAGTCACTTTTTCCAGTGTCGCCGTAACTTTGAACGGTCACTAAACGAACTGCTGTAAGTCAAGGTCTACTTGTAAATGTTCCCACCTAAATAGAATTCCTGATCAGCTATGCCAACATTGCGCTAATTATACAACATTCGAGGCAGCCTACAAAATTGTGTGTCTGTGCTTGTGTGTGTGTGTGTTTGTATGTCCTACAAGTTGAATCACGTATGTTATTCTTTTATTCCTTTCCCTCTTTGTGTTGTTGTTTTTTTAAAAAAAAATATTTTTATACCATCGAACTATTATCTGCCCTGCAGCTATTTCTGACGCGGTCCCTAAGGTGGAGTTCAAGAATTCCAATTCGCAAAACAGAAAAACGAACATGTGAAAAAAATTGGAAACGATTGAAAAGACTTCATGTGAACGGAAGGAAGGTTTGATCTGTTGAAAACTAGTTATTATCCAGTCCGCCCCAAACCCTCAGGGGGTTTATATGTTAAAGCCTACATGCTGATGTTGTATTAATCCAGTGCTTCTCAAATAGTGGGGCTGGCCCCCCTGGGGGGGCGTGGAGCAATGCCAGGGGGGGCGCATGACCAAGGGGAACGCACTTTTTTTGCGGGAGGGAGTAGGGGTTTTTTGCACCGAACAATAGCACACAGCACAGAGCAGGAGATATGAAGTGCAGATAACAAACCCTTAAGAGACACCATGGAAAAATATTTAACAGGGATGAAAAGAAAGTAGGAGAGTGACGGAGATAATGTGACAAACATAAGTCTCCCGAAAGCTAAGACGAGGAAATATGACGAAGCATATATATAGCGCTTGGCTTCACTGTGACTACGGTGGGAGACGATGAAAGACCGGTATGTTTACTGTGTCTAAAAATGTTGGCAGAGGACAGCATGAAGCCAAATAAATTAAGGCGTCACTTAAACACATTACACCCCAATCACGCTGATAAGCCGCTTGAGTTTTTTCAGCAAAAACGTGCCGAATATTGCAAACAATCGTCCCGGCGGAGAGTTGGGGGGGGGGGCGCAAAATGTTTACTTCTTCCTGGGGGGGGGGGGTGTAACAGAAAATAATTGAGAAGCACTATATTAATCTGTCACACTCCCCCTGTGCGGCCAATTTTTTTTTTAACTCTTACATAAATAAACAGAGAAGAAACTGGTTCTGACATTCTCAGGTCTCGTCTCGGGAGCAAGAAACGCCCTTTGAACACAAAAGCATATCATAAAGGGGGGAAAAAACCCAGAACCATTAATTAGATTAATACAAATGCCAAGCTAATCCCTCCAGCTGTAGGATGCAAGCTGGAGCCAGCAGCTACAAAGGGAAGAGAAGACAGACCTCTCTTAAAACCATGAGGTAAATCTGCCAAAATTGCTCCTCTGGCTTTGAACAATCCAATCACTTTTATTTCCTCCTGATGGGACAGTCTCTCTGAGGAGGTGTTGTAGGTCCCAAACATAAGCCTTCCATCATACCAAAAGCCAGTTATACTTCTTCCTGTCCTTATGACTGGAGTGGGCAATTATGGCCCCTTTAGAATAGAATAGAATAGAATAGAATAGAATAGAATAGAATAGAATAGAATAGAATAGAATAGAATAGAATAGAATAGAATAGAATAGAATAGAATAGAATAGAATAACAAAGTTGGAAGGGACCTTGGAGGTCTTCTAGTCCAACCCCCTGCTTAGGCATGACACCCTATACCAGGGGTCGGCAACCTTAAACACTCAAAGAGCCACAAAGGTCCTAACCGGAAGCCTCCCTTTCAATTCTGGAGCCAACCGGAAGTCCGGTTCCCCCATCATAGTCTCCTCCTAGCGCGGCATCCTTTTGGCCATTGGTCTCCGAACTCAATTCAAGGTGTTGGTGATGACCTTTAAAGCCCTACATGGCTTAGGACCAGTGTATCTCCGGGACCGCCTACCACCACATACCTCCCTTCGACCTATCAGAGCCCACAGAGTGGGTCTGCTTTAGGTCCCGTCAGCCAAGCAATGCCGGCTGGCGGGCCCGCGAGCAAGAGCCTTCTCTGTGGCTGCCCCGGCTCTCTGGAACCAACTGCCCCTGGAGGTTTGTATTACCCCCACCCTGCCAGCCTTCAGAAAAGCTGTAAAAACCTGGCTATGCCGACAGGCCTGGGGCCAATGATGTTAGTGTAACTTTTTGGGACATATTGGCCTCTGACTGCTGCATGTCTGTATTTTATAATGTTGTTTTGGTTTTTAATGCTTTTGATTTTCTGTTTATTTGCATGTACACCTGCGGAGTTGGGCGGCATATAAGTGCAAATAAATAAATAAATAAATAAATAAATTTCTCTTCTCTTCTCTTCTAATTTCTATTCTATTCTATTCTATTCTCTTCTTCATTTCTCTTCTCTTCTCTTCTCTTCTCTTCTCTTCTCTTCTCTTCTCTTCTCTTCTCTTCTCTTCTCTTCTCTTCTCTTCCCTTCCCTTCCCTTCCATTCCATTCCATTCTTCATTTCTCTTCTCTTCTCTTCTCTTATTCTATTCTATTCTATTCTATTCTATTCTATTCTATTCTATTCTATTCTATTCTATTCTATTCTCTTCTTCATTTCTCTTCTCTTCTCTTCTCTTCTCTTCTCTTCTCTTCTCTTCTCTTCTCTTCTCTTCTCTTCTCTTCTCTTCTCTTCTCTTCCCTTCCCTTCCATTCCATTCCATTCCATTCTTCATTTCTCTTCTCTTCTCTTCTCTTATTCTATTCTATTCTATTCTATTCTATTCTATTCTATTCTATTCTATTCTATTCTATTCTATTCTATTCTCTTCTTCATTTCTCTTCTCTTCTCTTCTCTTCTCTTCTCTTCTCTTCTCTTCTCTTCTCTTCTCTTCTCTTCCCTTCCCTTCCCTTCCATTCCATTCTTCATTTCTCTACTCTTCTCTTCTCTTATTCTATTCTATTCTATTCTATTCTAATTTCTATTCTATTCTTCTATACTATTCTAAAGACGAGGATACCTATACTAGGAAGTAGATGATCAGTGAAGACATTTCTCAGAGGAATCATTACACTCATTTTATGTCATTAACAGGCCCCGACTCGTCTTCCTCTTCAATTTCCCCACACCTTGCTGACTCCACCTTTCTACCTGCCAAGGCAAAGTGGCCTGAGCCTAGACCAGAGCCATTGGTAGAAAGATTTAAAAAATGGAGCACAGCTTTGATCACATAGTCCTTGCCAGCGTCTTGACCTTTTGACCCCCTCAATGGACCCTCCGAGCCTTGAATGTGGCCCCAGAAATCTGCAAAACCAGGGAACCTGTTGTTATTTTTAACACGATAGAAGCAGGAAATGATTGCAGGGCTATCCTACTGAATTTTGTTGGATTTTAATTTTCATCTGGTGCCGTACACAATTTGAAGGAATGTGGTTGTAGCATTCAAAAACCAAGGGGTAGCCACGACCCCAACACTGTTGGTGACCTCCATAACCCGGAGAAGAGGTTCATTGTTCCACGGATAGAGGGCTGTTCCCCCAAAGTGAGTAGGGTTAGAGCCAGATTGAGAAGGGAAAGGGAGTGACCAGGCATTTTAAGAGTCAACATTGATTTTTTCAGGGGTGGGATTCAGCCGGTTCAGACCTGTTTGGGCGAACTGGGTGTTAATTTTAATCTGGTTCGCCGAACTGGTTGTTCCAAGGACTGGCTGACCCCGCCCGCCCCTCCCCTCCCCTCCCAAGAGTCTCCACGCGGCCCGTTTTGGATGCCAGGTAAGTGCAGGGCGCGCACGGAGGCTCTGGGAGGGCAGAAAACGGGCCTACCAGAAGTACCGGAAGTCTGGAAACAGGCCTGTTTCTGGTCTCCGGTGCCCAGGGGAGGCCGTTTTCGCCCTCCTGGAGGCTTGAGGAAAGCCTCCGGAGCCTGGGGAGGGTAAAAATGCCCCCCCTGTGATGCAGGAGGCTGAGTAGGACAAGCCCCCATGGCCACGCCCACCCAGCAACCGGGCAGCGAACCGGTTGCTAAAAAAATTTCAATCCCACCCCTGATTTTATTGGCGTAATTTATATCCCATCTTTCTCCAAGTGCTCAAGGCATACATAACAGTCCTTCCTCCATTTTTTCCTACGGCGCCCTGGTGAACAGGTTGAGCTAAGAGGGAGTTTGAAGTCCTCCACAGCAGCTTCTGTGGATGAAGTGGGATTAGAATCTGGATCTTCTCGTTCTTAGTTCCTTCTCGTTCTTAGTTCCTTCAATACCACACCACCTGGCTGTTGGACCGAGAGGGAATGACTGGTTCGAAGTCTTGACTTTGAGTTTCCATGGCGGAGGATGACCTAGAACCTGGGTCTAATTGCTCCCAGTTCAACTTTTTTTTGTCACTATACCCAGAGGTGGGTTCCTGCCAGTTCGGACCGGTTCTAGAGAACCGGTAGTAATTTGGCAGCCTGGGTCACTAGAACCAGCAGAGACCCAGGCCTGCCACACCCCCGAACTGGCTCTCTTGGCAGCGCCATAAGCACCGCCATCTTGGTTTTTGCTTCTGCGCAAGCACAGCTGTTTTTAGCACTGCGCATGTGCACGCGCGCCTACGCGATGCCTCAAGGAGTGAACCAGCAGCGAAGAAAAGAAGAACCCACCCTGACTATACCATCCTGGCATCTCTAAGACTGAAGACACTTATTGTGGCCCTTAAAACTATCCCACCAAATTCAAACGAAGCTGCAAATTTTGGGGTCGTCCCACTCGTCTGTTGTTCTTGGAGGTCACAAAAATCATGTTGATATGGTCCCTTAGACCATACTTTTATTTTAATCTTTGCATTATAATAAGGTTACCAGACGTCCCGCTTTTGGCGGGACAGTCCCGCTTTTCAGTAATTTGTCCCGCGACCCGCGGCGTTTCCAAAAAGTACCGCTTTTTTAATTTGAATTTGCCCTGCAGGGTGAAATTCTGCCGGTTCGGTCGGGCCAGTCGTTCGGCGTAGAGCCGATGGAACTGGTGGCGGTCGCGGCCCGGGGTTTCTCCCGCCCGCTTCCCCATCCCAGCTGGACGCCGTCATTTGAGTTATTTTGTCCTCTGTGCATGCCGGGCGTGGGAAGCGGGCGGGAGAAACCCCGCGCCACGACCGCCGCCAGTTCTGCGCATGCGCAGAGGACAAAATAACCCGAATGGCGGCGTCCAGGCGGGCGAGGGAAGCGGGCGGGAGAAGCCCCGCGCCGTGACCGCTGCCAGTTCCATTGGCTGTACGCCGAACAACTGGCCTGGCCGAACCGGCAGGATTTCACCCCTCTGCGGCGACGAATAGGTAAGCCTGCGCCAGTAGGAACCCACCCCTGGCTGCGATGAAGGGGGGGTGTTTGGGGGGGTGCACAAAGCTGCAGGATAAGAGAGATGGACCCCTCCCGTCTTGCTCCCCTAGAAACCCCCCCCCCCCGTCAATGGTGTCCCGCTTTACAAAAAATAAAATCTGGTCACCTTACACTATAACACCAGCCAGCGTACAACACGTGTATTCAGCATCCACTTAGTATCTGCAGACATGAGGCTAGAGCTTAGAACATTCCAGAAATTGTCTTCTGAGTATCTACTGAGGGACAATGAACCTCACTTGAAGAGTGCATGTGTTTCTCCCTTGTTATCACTCCTAGCTTGTTTCTTTCCACTTGAGATGCCTTCATGTGGGACAAAAATAATAACAAGGTCAGTGTTTTTCATAGATGCCAAGAAGCAGGCTGAGAAGAGCCTGCAGAGCAGCAGAAATAGGCAGCCATCTTGTGAAGAGCTAGGAAAAAAATCTATGATTAGGGCATTTAATGGAGTCCTTCATACTCCTTTAATTTTTATCCGGAAACCTCTATTGCTGTGAGCCCCAATTAGGAGTTCCAACATGAAGATTGGTGGAGCAGAATGGTGACTTTCAATTTTGGCTTAGCAGGTTGTATGAACTACGGTAGTTACTATGGTTTGTAAGCCAAGGCTTAAGGATCTGGGTCATGTGTTAATTATGACAATTATGGTTTATTCAACAAAGCAGAGTTCAAAACATCATAACTTGGCACAATTAGGAGATGTAGTCTGGAGTGGGTGGGCAGGCAGCGTTTTCTTTCTTTCTTTCTTTCTTTCTTTCTTTCTTTCTTTCTTTCTTTCTTTCTTTCTTTCTTTCTTTCTTTCTTTCCCTTCCTTCCTTCCTTCCTTCCTTCCTTCCTTCCTCTTTCTAAACAATATAGGTAGTCCTCACTTAGTGACCGTTCAAAATTACAGTGGCACTGAAAAAAGTGACTTATGACCATTTTTCACTCTTACGACCATTCCAGCATCCCCATGGTCATGTGATCAAAATTCAGACCCTTGGCAACGGACTCATATTTACGACGGTTACAGTGTCCCGGGGTCATGTCATCCCTTTTTGAAACTTTCTGACAAGCAACGTCAATGGGGAAGCGAGGTTCGTTTAAGAACTGTGTGACTACCTTAACGTGAATCACTTAACAACTGTGGCAAGAAAAAGTCATAAAACGGAGTAAGTCTCACTTAACAACTGTCTCACTTAGCAACAGAAATTTTGGGCTCAATTGTGGTCATAAGTCAAGAAGTACCTGTACAGAGATTGCGCAAGACCCAAAAATAACCTATTTGAAACTTGGCTTGTTTTGAATCTGTATATTATGCCTTGATGTCTTGTGCAAAGCCAGCCTTTTCTACTAATTTATGACTGAACAATTGATGGTTGGGACAGCCAACTCTTTCCCCAGGACACATGCTTCTCTGGTGTGCCAGTAGCACAGTCATAAATGCCCGTCAAACAGGGTGTAGCCACCTTCCTAGGGAACTCAGTCACCCCAATAGGGACTCGGAGGCTGCTCCTTCCTGCAATGTTGCTAATACTACATTACAAAACCAATACTACAAATGTACTGCAATATCCAGATCGGATTGGGACCTGACAGAGACAGAGACGGAAGAGAGGAGGTGCATTCTCGCTTTTGAGAACTGCTCGGTGGCCGTGCACACAAGGGGCAAGCTAGTTGGG